>JBBPTI010000025.1:0-33880 GCA_038093995.1 Tylopilus aff. callainus | reverse complement strand
CCCTTTTAGTCTCTTGTTTTATTTCTTTTTGGCTGCTTGTGTACTGCATTTAACACCTTCTAGCCCACACGCCATATGATCGTAACATCTTTCTCATTTCTTTACAGTTACCTTCGGGAGAGTACTCCCTCATCTTCACTACACTTACTGGCACATGAGGCTGCAACTTCTGCTATGAAAGTGTGCCTACCAACTGGGCTGAGTCAGCACCCCAGAATGATTGGTAGATATTTGTAACCCACATTTGAACTAAAGTTCCCAGCTCCAGCTATAGGGGGAATACTAAGCAAGCTGAGAGAATGTTGCACGCATTCTGAAGGAAGAGTAATTAGGATCCTCAATAGGCTGAGACCAGGAGACTATCGAGATCAGAAGACCATAGTCTGCTTGAGACCTCTAGCACCACTCCCATTTGAAAGGCCCAGCCGCAGCTGGTATAAGAAACACAAGGTGCCTATAATCAAGAAAGAAGTTTGCTTCCAATATGTTGCAGGTACTCCTTGATACCATCGCAGATTCCACTATTCCTCTACTGGACAAACTCACTGCCATTGCGGCCAAGTTCACCACTGTCACCACTCAGAATATCCAACTTACTCAATCGCTGCATGCGTCCAACAATGAGATTATCCACCTTGAGCAGCTGGTAACAACAGGACAAGGCACAGTAGCCACTCTCCAGGGCCAGATCACTGCAGCAGGCCCTCCAGGTACCTCAAAGAAAGTTGAATTGTTTGCAGATCCAGGTGAGTATGATGGCTCCATTGCCAAATTCAAAGAATGGTGGGCTAAGATGAAGGCTTGGCTTCGCATCAACATGCATGTCACCCCCACTAGAAGTTATGAAGTGGTTGTGGCAGTTCTCTCTTGGCTCAAAAGACCTAAAGCCAGCCCCTTTGCACAGACTCGCCTCACCCAAGGCAACACATACCTGTGGAAGGACTGCGAAGATGAAATCCAGGGTCTCTTCCATGCTGTGAATCAGAAAGATTGGACATGCCACCAGTTGGAGGAATTCAAACAGCAGAATATATGGACTGACGACTACCTTGTCCGCTGGGAAGCTCTATACCAGCAAGCACAAATTGACGACACCCATGCTGTATGGCTCCTGGAACAGAATACAGCCCAGCACATTATATTACAGATATTCAAGGAAGGCAAGCACCAGGACAAGCTGGTGCTCTATATGGATCACATAAGAAAGACTGGATGCACAATGGAAGTGCTTGGCTTCATAAGGGGGTATGAAAGGAAGGCCCCTGTGAGGATTAGCAGTTGAGGGCTAGCACAGAAGAATCTTGAAGAAGATGTATATGCACTCTCAAGCAGCAATGCCCAAGCAAGATGCTTCAATTGCAAACAAACTGGCCACTGAATCTGAGAATGCTGGAAATCCAAGATCAATCAATGCCCAGCCTGTAAGTTTGTTCATGGTGGGCACAGCACTTACTGCTCGAAAAGGAAAATGCTGCAGAGGATCCCACTAGCTGAAGATGAAGAACCCACTGGACTGGAAGCCCTGGTAAGGATTGCTGAGTTAGCAGAAGAAATCCACAAGAGAAACAACCCAGGGGTGGATTTGGATCTTCTCCCCAAAGGATCCCAGATGAAGGGAAAAGAAAGGGCCTAAGGAATGCATCGGGTGTTCCACAGGCTGGTAATGTTCGAAAGTGCACCCCTATCACTCATGTTATCATGTCTAAAGATTGAGAATGGTGTATTCCCCTTAGATTGCCTGGTCTAGAGGAGTCTGCTTTGTGGCTTGGCAGCAACCATGAACCAAATGCTGTGCTTAATTCCTCTAACAAGTATACACCCCCTCATGTATGCAAGGAAACCCCAACACCCCCCCAGATATGCATTTTAGGACAGCAAAAGTGGAAGCAAATCCTCATGCAGGTACAAATTAAGACCCAGACTGGTGACTTCATATTGGTGTCCGCCCTGCTTGATAGTGGTGCCCAATCCTTGTTTATACACTGAGAGTACGTCTGCCAAAACCACATCCCTACTAAAGAACTTCCCCAGCCCATATATGTCTACAATGCTGATAGAATCCCAAACAAAGCAGGGCCCATAACCCATGTGGCCACCATCCTACTGGAGTATCAGGGTCATGTAGAGAAGACCTGCATGGAAGTAACTGACCTAGGGAGTAAGGATCTCATCCTAGGGTACACCTGGCTAAAAGAGCATAACCCATGTATCAACTGGAAGACTGGTTTGGTCACCCTACCAGAATGTCCAGAGCTGTGCAACTACTCCAGGGTATCATGGGTAATCCACTGAGCAGAAGAACAGGAGATCCAGGTCACTGAGGAGCAACAGAACACTGGACAAAAGCAAGAAGGAAAAGCTCCTCGAGAGTTAGTACCCCCAGTGTACCACTGCTACCTCAAGATCTTTGAGCAGAAAGAATCTGAGTGAATGCCAATCCAAAAGCCCTGGGATCATGCCATTGAGTTAAAGGACACCTTTGTCCCTCGAAAAGGTTGCAATATTCCCCTTAGTCCCCAGGAGCAAAAGGAAGTCAACAACTTCGTCGATGAACAGCTGGTGAAGGGATACATCTGCCCTTCAAAATCTGAACAGACCTCACTGGTCTTCTTCGTGCCAAAGAAAGATGGCTGAAAACACATGGTGCAGGACTACTGATACCTCAATGAGCACACGGTATGCAACAACTACCCGCTCCCCCTGATCACCCAGCTAGTCGACAAACTCCATACTGCCCACCTATTCACAAAGATGGATCTCTGCTGGGGCTATAACAACATTTGCATTAAGGAAGGAGATGAATGGAAGGCCACTTTCACTTGCCACTGTGGGGCATTTGAGCCCCTAGTCATGTTCTTCGGCTTATGCAACTCCCCAGCCACCTTCCAAACCATAATGAATGAGATCTTTGCTGACATGGTTGAAAATGTCATGGTATACATCAATGATCTCCTGATATTCACCCCCACTGATGATTGCAGGGCCCATGAGGCAGTGGTACTGGAAGTCCTAAAGCAGCTAGAAGAAAATGACCTCTTTGTTAAACTGGAAAAGTGCATATTCAGAGTACAGGAATTGGAATTTCTAGGAATGATCGTAGGGATAAACGGGGTAAGCATGGACCTGAGCAAGGTTATCACCATAAAGGAATGGCCAGTGCCAGTAAATGTCAGAGGAGTCCAGGCCTTCTTGGGGATGGCCAACTTCTATTGGTGGTTCATACAGGATTTCGCACAGATAGCCCGCCCCCTCCATGACTTAACCCGCAAGGACGAACCCTTCTGCTGGACCAATAAGTGACAGGAAGCCTTTGATTGTCTCAAGGAGGCCTTCACCACAGTGCTGGTCCTAGCATATCCAGATCATAATAAGAAATACTGCCTCGAGTGCGATGCCTCCTCCTATGCAACTGGGGGGGTGCTCTTGGTGGAAGAGGATGAGAAATGGCACCCTGTGGCCTATGCTTCACACACAATGACGCTGGAAAAGTGAAATTACCCCATAGCCAACAAGGAGATGTTGAGTGTAATCTGTGGGTTGGAAGATTGATGCCATTACCTGGAAGGGGCCGAACAGCAGTTCAAGGTATGGAATGACCACCAAAACCTTACTTGGTTCATGATGCGGCAGAACCTAAACCAGAGGCAAGCCTGCTGGGCCCAATATCTCTCCTGCTTCAACTTCAAGTGGTGTCACAAGCCAGGCTTGACAATGGGAAAGGCTGATATGCTATCTAGGCACAAGGATTTAGCCATAGGAGATGCAGAAGACAATCATGATGTAGTGGTGATTCCACCAGAGCAAATACAGGTTTGTTGAACCAAAGGCACTGAGCCAACCAAAGAGGTGCAGGAGCCTGTAACTAAGGAAGTGACTGTCCTCTATCATTCTGGGGATTGGCTAACTGACCAAATCTTGCATGAAACCATCAAGCTCCCACACCCAGTGCAGAAACGGCTCGAAGGTCAGGGGTATCACATCAAGGATGGATGCAGGATAAAGGACAGAAAAGTGTATGTACCCCTGGCTTGTCGACCTGAGGTTCTACACCTCCATCATGACGCCCCCATAGTGGGTCACCCTAGTGTAGCCTGCACTATTGAGCTGCTGTGATGACACTATGACTGGGCCTCTCTGGCCATTGATGTGGCTGACTATGTCAAGCAATGTCCAAGATGCATCCAAGTAAAGCCATTCAACAAATCTCCAGCCAGCCTGCTTCAGCCCTTGCCCTTACCCTCAGGGCCTTGGCAGGATATCTCCATTGATTTCATCACTGAGCTCCCCCTCTCCAACTCCTACACCACCATCCTCACTGTTGTCAACCGCTTTTCCAAAGCTACAGAATTGGTTCCCTGTGACTCTACTTGTACCTCCCTCAACCTCACTACCATCTACCTACATCACATTTGGAAGCACCACAGACTCCCCAAGTCCATCATATCAGATCGAGGTCCCCAGTTCGCATCACAGCTCATGGCTGATCTCTGTCGCCAACTCCAGATCACCCAGCGCCTCTTCACCACCTACCACCCACAGACCGATGGACAGACTGAGCGGATGAATTGGGAAGTAGGTCAGTACCTCCACATGTACTGCATGGACCACCCTGACTCCTGGAGTGACTGGCTCCCTCTTGCCCAATTCATCATTAACAGTCACATATCCTCAGCATCCAAAAAAACCCCTTTCCAGCTCACCTGCACTTATACCCCAGTCCTTGGTATCAAGCCCATGGTAACCCAATCTCTCACTGTCAATAACCTTGTCAACCAATACACTGATCATTTGGCAGAAGCCCAGGAATGCCTCCACACCTCGCAGGACACAATGAAGCGAGCAGCCACCAGGAAATGTTCTCTGACCCCCCCTTACATGGTTGGGGATAAGGTTTGGCTCTCCATGGAGCATCTCTCTCTTCTGGGCTCCCCCAAACTCACTGATCGTTGGATTGGCCCATTCCCCATCCTCAGCCTTGTCAGCCCAAATGCCATCTGCCTTGACCTACCACTCTTTTACTGTATTCACCCTGTCCTCAATGTCTCATGGGTTAAGCTGTTCCTTGCCCCGCTCCCCAGTCAGCACCCTTCTCACCCCAATCTCTCTTTGCTGGCTGCTGACCCTGCTACACTTGAATACAAGGTCAAGTATATTGTCAACTCTCACTTGGCCAGCCATGGCCTTCAGTACCTTGTCCACTGGAAGGAGTATGATATTTCTGAACGCACTTGGGAACCCCACTCCAACCTCACTAACTCCCCAGATGCTCTTGCTGCTTTCCACCAAGCTTACCCTTCTGCCCCTCAACCAGTCTCTCACTCCACCATTTGCACTATTTTCCATCCTGCCCATCTGGAATCTGGGCCTTGAGGAGGGGGACATGTTACGCTCACAGCTACACTATGTTCCATTCTTTCCTACATTCCCTTCTTTAGCCACTTTTGCTCATGCCACCATGCCATAACTTGGTGCTACCCAAGACACTGCTCCCACACACCAGCTAACAGTACCTGCAGCATTCTGGACACCAGACCACAGTAGAGTAAAGATCCAATTACCCAGGTACTGATGCCATCCACAGCCCTTGGGGAATCCACAGTTGCAATGGCACCATATCACACCATCTGCTCCCAGCCCAATAGCAATACTCATGCAGAGCACGCCATAGTATGCCATCTGTTCTCACTCCAATGGCACTAAACCTGCTATCACGCCATTGCACACCTTCATTTCTCACTCCAGTAGTATTTAGCCTGCAGCATTGCCCCACTCACACAAACCAGGCCAATTTCTGTCTTGTACTTCCATATTTAGTATCCTTGCCTGCTCTTATTTACTTTAGGCTCTGCCTGAATCTGTTCTGTACTTGTATATAAACCTGCCTGTATTATATTGGAGCCCCAATCAATTCTTCTTGGGTCTTCCCTCACAAGGCACCCACTTTACTAGAAGATTGATCCATTTGTCCTTTTTGCTTCACTTTTGCCTCTCATCTCTATATGCCTCCTAGTGCCTTGTACCTGAGGTCATTTCACTCCTTATCTTCAAACATGCCAATACCCAGCAGGAAGCCCTCAACTGGCCCTCCACCACTAAGACCTTGAGCCTGAAATGCCCTCACCCTGATACCAACCCTCTTGACTACTACTCCACCCTCTTCTCCATGAAAATGGTTAAAGCAGAACTTGACAAAACCAAAGACACCCACATCCTCATCTTCTTCTTTGCTGCTGGACTCCCCACCTCCCTTATGCATCACATCTACTCCATGGACACTGTTTCCACCACTCTCTCTGATTGGCATAAGTGAGCTTGACAGTTCAAGTCCCAATGGGACCAAGCTGATTGCATCACCTGCTTAGGTGCTCCTACTCACTACTGTTATGCTCATGGCTACGCTATGCTCCATTCTTTCCTACACTACCTTCTTTAGCCACATTGACCCATGCCACAGCACCACAACCCGGTATTGCCCAAGTCCCTTTCCCACACTGGCTAGCTCAGTACCCACAGCATTCCGGGCACCGGATCACAGTAGAGTAAAGACCCAATTATCTGGATACTGATGCTGCCCACAGCACTTAGGCAATCTGCAGTTGCAATGGCATCATATGTCGCCACTCGTTCTCACCCCAATAGTGATACTCGTGCATCACATGCCATAGTACGCCATCCATTCCCACTCCAATGGCATTAACCTCACGATGATGCCATTGCTCACCACCCTTTCCCACTCCAGTAGCATTTAGCCCGCAGCATCGTCCCACTCACACAGACCAGGCCAGTTCTCATCTTGCACTTCCTTATTTAGTATTCATGCTTGCTCTCACTTAGTTTAGGCTCCGCTTGAATCCATTCTGTAGTAGTATATAAAGACTGCCTGTATTATATTGGAGCCCCAATCAATTCTTCTTGGGTTTTCCCTCACAAGGCACCCACATACTAGGAGATTGACTCACTGTTCCATTTCACTTCACTTCACTACTCTCTACTCCATGCCTTCTAGTGCCTGGCACCCGAGGTTGTTTCATTAAGAATTGATTCTCCTCTTCACTGCTGTCACTCTTCGACCGCCCCGAAGGCCCCCACCCATCACCACCTTCATGTTATCAGTAAGCAGAGTTGTACCCACATCCCCTTATTGACATGGAAGGACGCTAGTGAACGCTACATATGCTAAGTCAGCCCCTGCTATTGTAGTTGGCAGCTCAACAGGTGGACAGCATCTAGTAGTCGCCCCTCACCCAATTTGCCCCATCAACCTCAACCTTCTCACCACTGTCACTTCCCATCTTGAAGCTGATGCCACTGCTGCTGCTGAGAGAGAGCAGAGAGAGCTGTGGGAAGAGATTGACCAGGCTATTGCAGACTTCACTGCGAGGTCCAGGGCTTCAGATACACCTGCACTTGTTTATCCCCCATCTCCCATCGCTGACATTGACCTGAACAATTTTGTTCCCCCCACACCACCTGTCCCATCTCTGTCCACCCTATGCTGCCTCATCACTGAGGCTGAAGAGCAAACCTGCCGCTATGCCGAGTACTGCACTCACATAGAGGCCCAGCTTGCTGCACCCCTTCCTTCCTTGCCAGACTACTGCGCCTGTTGTAGGCTGGACTGCCTTCACCACCCTTTCTGCTTCCTGCCATTCCACTTGCACCTGAGACAGTCCAGGACATCTGGTACCATACTGGTGTGCAGTCTCAATGAGCCTGGCCACCTCCACCCAAGAAACCTTCTTCAGTGGCCCAGCAAGTTTCTCTAGTTCCCCTTTTTGTACTTACTTGTCTTTGCCTTCCCCCTTTCTTAGTTCTAGCCTTCTTCTTCAAGGATGTTCCCACTTTTCTTCTGGTATTTCCTTTTAGCCTCTTGTTTTACTGTTTTCTTGGTGCTTGTGTACTGTGTTTATCACCTTCTCATTCGCACGCAATACGATTGTAACATCTTTCTTATTTCTCTACAGTTACCTTTGGGAGAGTACTCCCTCATTCTAGCTACACTCACTGGCACACAAGGCCGAAACTTCCACTACGAAAGTGCACCTACCAACTGGGCTGAGTCAGCACCCCAGGATGATTGGTAGATATCTTTTACAGAATTTGAACTAAAGTTCCCGGCATCAGCTATAGGGGGATTACTTAGCAAGCCGAGAGAACACTGAACACATTCTGAAGGAAGAGTAATCAGGATCCTCAATAGGCCGCATCCAGGAGACTATCAAGATCAGAAGACTGTAGTCCATGCGAGACCTCTAGTGCCCCTCCCATTTGAAAGGCTCAGCTGCAGCTGGTATAAGAAACACAAGGTGCCCATTATAAAGAAAGAAGTCCACTTCCAATATGTCACAGGTACTCCTTGATACCATCGCAGACCCCACTATTCCTCTACCAGACAAACTCACTGCCATTGCGGCCAAATTCACCACCATCACCACTCAGAATATCCAACTCGCTCAATCACTGTACGTATCCAACAATGAGATTATCCATCTCAAGCAGCTAGTGATGGTAGAACAGGGCACAGTAGCCACTCTCCAGGGTCAGATCATCATGGTGGGCCCTCCAGATACCTCAAAGAAAGTTGAACTGTTCGCAGACCCAGGTGAATATGATGGGTCCATTGCCAAATTCAAAGAATGGTGGACCAAGATGAAAGCATGGCTCCACATCAATGCACATGTTACCCTTGCTGGAAGCTATGAAGCGGTTGTGGCAGTACTATCCTGGCTCAAAGGACCCAAAGCTGGCCCCTTTGCACAAACACGCCTTGCTCAGGGCAATGCATACCTATGGAAGGACTGCAAGGCCAAGATTGAAGGCCTCTTCTGCGCTGCCAACCAGAAAGATTGGGCATGCTGCCAGCTGGAGGAGTTCAAACAGCAGAACATGTGGACCAATGACTTCCTAGTCCACTGGGAGGTGCTGTACCAGCAAGCACAAATTGACGACATGCACGCAGTCCACCTCTTGGAGCAAAATACAGCCCGCCATATCATTTTACAGATCTTCAAAGAAGGAAAGCACCAGGACAAGCTGGCGCCTTATTTGGACAACATTAGGAAGACTGGATGCACAATGGAAGCACTTGGCTTCATAAGGGGATACAAAAGGAAGGCCCCTGTGAGGATTAGCAGTCGAGGGTTAGCACGGGAGAACCTTGAAGAAGATGTATATGCCCTCCCAAGCAGCAATGCCCGTGCAAAGTGCTTCAATTGCAAACAAACTGGCCACCGAATTCGAGAATGCTGGAAGCCAAAAATAAACCAATGCCCAGCCTGTAAGTTTGTTCATGGTGGGCATAGCACTTATTGCACCAAAAGGAAAATGCTGTGGAGGATATTGCTAGCTGAAGATGAAGAACCCACGGGCACCAAGACCCCAGTAAGGATTGCTGAGTTAGCAGAAGAAATCCGCAAGAGAAATAACCCAAAGATGGGTTTGGATTTTCTGATCAAAGGATCCCAGATAAAGGGAAAAGGCAGGGCCCAAGGGATGCATTGGGTGTTCCAAAGGCTGGTAAGACTCAGACCAAGCATGCCCCTATCACCCATGTTATCATTTCTAAAGACCAAGAATGGTGTATTCCCCTTAGATTGCCTGGTCTAGAGGAGCCTGCTCCCCAGTGGCTCGGCGGCAACCATGAACCAAATGCTGTGCTTAATTCCTCTAACAAGTATACTCCCCCACACATGTGCAAAGAAATCCTGACTAATCCCCCTCAGATTTGCATACTAGGGCAGCAAAAGTGAAAAGAAATTCTCATGCAGGTACAGATCAAAACCTGCACCAGCAATTTCATACTGACATCCGCCCTGCTCGATAGCGGTGCCCAGTCCTCATTCATACACCAAGAGTATGTCCACCAGAATCACATACCCACTGAAGAGCTCCCACAGCCCATATACGTGTATAACACCAATGGAACCCCGAATAAAGCCGGGCCCATCACCCATGCAGCTACCATTCTATTGGAATATCAAGGTCATGTGGAAAGGACCCAGGTAGAAGTCACTGACCTAGGGAGTAAGGATCTCATCCTAGGATACACCTGGCTAAAGGAACACAACCCCCATATCAATTGGAAAACTGGTTCAGTCACAATGCCAGAGTGCCCTGAGTTGTGCAACTACTCCGGAGTATCATAGGTCATCCACCGAGCTGAAGAACAGGAAATCTGGGTCGCTGAGAAGCAATGGCACACTGGAAAACAGCAAGAAGGAAAAACTCCTTGAGAGTTAGTACCCCCAGTGTACCATCGCTACCTCAAGACCTTTGAGCAGAAAGAATCTGAGTGGATGCCGATCTGAAAGCCCTGGGACCATGCCATAGAGTTAAAGGACACATTCTCTCCCCAGAAGGGCCACAATATTCCCCTTAGTCTGCAAGAACAAAAGGAAGTAGACAACTTCATGGATGAACAGCTAGCAAAAGCACATGGTGCAAGACTACAGGTATCTCAACGAGCATACTGTGCGCAACAACTACCTGCTCCCGCTAATTGCCCAGCTCATCGACCAACTCCACACTGCTTGGCTCTTCATGAAAATAGATCTCTAATGGGGGTATAACAATGTCCGGATAAAGGAAGGGGATGAATGGAAGGCCACCTTCACCTGCCACCAAGGGGTATTCGAACCCCTAGTAATGTTCTTCAGATTATGCAATTCCCCAGCAACCTTCTAGACAATGATGAACGAGATCTTTGCTGATATGGCTGAAAACATCATGGTCTACATCGACGACCTTCTGATATTTACCCCCATGGACAATCATCGCGTGCACAAGAAAATAGTTTTTGAGGTACTTCAGTGATTGAAAGAAAATGACCTCTTTGTCAAGCCCAAAAAGTGTACCTTCGGAGTACAAGAGTTGGAGTTCCTTGGAATGATTGTAGGAGTAAATGGGGTAAGCATGGACCCAAGCAAAGTCACTACCATAAAAGAATGGCTGGTACCAACCACAGTTCAAGGCATCCAGGCCTTCCTCGGAATGGCCAACTT
Organism: Tylopilus aff. callainus; assembly: GCA_038093995.1. Lineage (NCBI taxonomy): Eukaryota > Fungi > Basidiomycota > Agaricomycetes > Boletales > Boletaceae > Tylopilus > Tylopilus aff. callainus. Next base: position 22,880 of record JBBPTI010000025.1, on the reverse strand, counting down.
CTACTGGTGCTTCATACAGGATTTCACACACATTGCCCGGCCACTCCACAACCTGACCCGAAAGGACAAGCCTTTCTGCTGGACCAACAAACGCCAAGAGGCCTTTGACCACCTCAAAAAGACCTTCACTATGGCCCCAGTCTTGGCCTATCCAGACCATAACAAAAAGTACAGGCTTGAGTGCAACGCCTCCTCCTATGCAACTGGAGGCATACTCCTGGTGGAAGAAGATGAGAAGTGGCACCCCGTGGCCTACACCTCCCATGCAATGACCCCTGAGGAGCATAACTACCCCATAGCTGACAAAGAAATGCTGAGTGTGATAAGAGGGTTGGAAGATTGGTGACATTACCTGGAAGGTGCTGCACAGGAGTTTGAGGTATGGAACAACCATGAAAATCTCAAGTGGTTCATGACCTGTCAGAACCTAAACCAGAGGCAAGCCCAATGAGTGCAGTACTTATCCTGGTTCAACTTCAAATGGTTCCACAAGCCAGGATCAACCATGGGCAAGGCCAACGCGCTGTCATGGAGAGAGAATCTGGCAGTCAGGGATGCAGAGGATAACCATGATGTGGTGGTAATTCCCCCGGAACAAATACAGATACGACAGACCAAAGAGCGAAGGATGCAGGAGAGCAAGGAAGGAGAAGAGGTTGGTATGACTGAAGAAACCACAGTCCTGCATCACTCCAGAGACCGGCTAACCGATCAGATCTCACACAAGACTATCAAGCTTTCTCACCCGGTGCAGAAGAGGTTGGAAAGTCAAGGATACCACATCGAAGATGGCTGTAGGATGAAGAATGGTAAAGTCTATGTTCTGCCGGTGTGCAGACCTGAGGTACTCCACCTCCATCATGACACTCCAGTGGCTGGACATCCAGGGGTTGCACGGACAATTGAGCTACTGTGGCGGCACTATGATTGGGCCTCCTTGGCCACAGACACCACCAACTACATGAAATGGTGTCCAAGGTGCACCCAAACCAAGCTGTCCAACAAACCCCCTGCAGGGCCCCTCCAACCACTACCACTACCATCAGGTCCCTGGCAAGACATCTCTGTGGACTTCATCACTGAACTCCCTTTGTCCAACTCCTACACAGCAATCCTCATGGTCGTCGACCACTTCTCCAAAGCAGTCAAGCTGGTCCCTTGTGACACCACTTGTACATCCCTTGACCTTGCCAACATTTACCTACACCATGTGTGGAAGCATCATGGTCTCCTGAAGTCCATCATCTTGGATCGGGGTCCTCAGTTCACCTTCCACCTCATGACCAACCTATGCCGCCAGCTCCAAATCGATCAGCGGCTCTCCACTGCATACCATCCACAGACCAACAGGCAGACTGAGCGAATGAATTGGGAGGTGGGTCAGTATCTCTGCACCTACTGCGCAGATCACCCAGACTTATGGAGCAACTGGCTCCCACTTGCCCAATTCACAATCAACTCCTGCATCTCCTCTGCCTCTGGTAAATCCCCATTCCAGCTCATATGTACCTATGCCCCAGTCCTCAGAATCGAACTGACCATAACCCAATCCCCTACTGCTGATAACCTTGCTAACCAGTATGCTGACCATCTGGCAGAAGCCCGAGAATGCCTCTGTGCCTCGCAAGATACAATGAAGCAAGTAGCTGCCAGTAAGCATTTTCTGACCCCCCCTTATGCAGTTGGGGATAAGGTTTGGCTCTCCACCAAGCACCTTGCCATTCTGGGCTTCCCAAAGCTCACCAATCACTGGATCAGGCCATTCCCTATCATTGGCCTTGTCAGCCCTAACACAGTCCGCCTCAACCTCCCTGCCTCTTATCGCATTCATCCCATCCTCAATGTCTCGCAGGTGAAGCCCTTCATAGCCCCGCTCCCTGGTCAGCACCCTCCTACCCCCAATCCCTCTTCCCTGGCTGCTGACCCCGCTATACTCGAGTACAAGGTCAAGTATATTGTCAACTCTCACCTGGCTGACCATGGCCTTCAGTATTTGGTTCATTGGAAGGGGTATGATATCTCTGAATGCACTTGGGAACCCCGCTCTCACCTCACTCACTCTTCCACTGCCCTCGCTGCCTTCCACCGTGCCCACCCTTCTGCCCCTTGTCCTGTCTCTCACTCCACCATTCGCACTCTTTTCCCTTCTGCCCATCTGGAATCTGGGCCTTAAGGAGGGGGACGTGTTACACTCATGACTATGCTATGCTCCATTCTTTCCTACACTACCTTCTTTAGCCACATTGACCCACACCACAGCGCTGCGACTCAGTATTGCCCAAGTCCCTTTCCCACACCGGCTAGCTCAGTACCTGCAGCATTCTGGGCACCGGATCATGGTAGAGTAAAGACCCAATTACCTGGGTACTGATGCCACCCACAGCACTTAGGCAATCTGCAGTTGCAATGGTGCCATATATTGCCACTCATTCTCACCCCAATAGCAATACTCACGCATTGCACACCATAGTACACCATCCATTCCCACTCCAATGGCATTAACCTCACGATGGCACCATCGCTCACCACCCTTTCCCACTCCAGTAGCATTTAGCCCGCAGCATCGCCCCACTCACACAGACCAGGCCAGTTCTCATCTCACACTTCCTTATTTAGTATTCATGCTTGCCCTCACTTAGTTTAGGCTCTGCTTGAATCCGTTCTGTAGTAGTATATAAAGACTGCCTGTATTATATTGGAGCCCCAATCAATTCTTCTTGGGTCTTCCCTCACAAGGCACCTGCATACTAGGAGATTGACTCACTATTCCATTTCACTTCACTTTCGCTACACTTCACTCCACACCTCCTAGTGCCTAGCACCCGAGGTCATTTCAACTACACCTCCCCTCAATGTTACCCTTCTCCCAAAGATCCCAATGCCATGGACATAGACCATCTCTCCCTCTTCCAGACTATCAAAGTCCAGTCCTCCAGTGTAAGTCTGAGGGGACTAGAGTACTGTAAGTATAGTTAAAGGGTTTGGGATAAGGACTTGGTGCAGGACTTGTGTGTTGTGTCCTTACCAAGGCTTGCATCCTTGATTTCAGAGGTTGGAAGTGTCAAGAGGGAAGACAAAGGTAGGGGAGATGTTACGCTTTGTACCTCTAGCACTACACTTCCACTCTTTCTTCCCTACACTCCCTTCTTTAGGCATAGGTACTCATGCCACAGTGCCATGACTTGATAACATCCGCCCTCACTCCCACACCACCCCAGCATAGGCTTACAGCATCAGGGTACCTGACCAAGGTAGTGCAAAGCCCCTTTTACCTAAGCAGCTGATGCCACAGTGACTGCGGATTGTGCCATCGCTCACCATACCTATGCACCTTCCTCCCACACCAATGGCATTACTCCTGCATATCATACAATTCTCTTATTTCCTTTTTCCTCCAATCACAGAACTCCCACTATTGTGCCATCACTCGCCACCTTATCCCACACCAATAGCCGATACCCCTCAGTACAGCCCCTCTTACATGGACCAGGCCAGTTTTCATCTTGCGTTCCCATACTTAGTAACCTGGCCTGCCCTAACACTATTCAGGCAGAGTTCCAATGTAGGTAGCTAGTAGTATATAAACCCCCATGTAAATTGTCAGAACTCCAATCGATTCTTCTTGGGTCTTCTTTCACAAGGCACCCAGTTATAAGGAGTTCAACTCACCACTAGCCCTTTTGTACTCTTTTGTACACCCTCCGCTATGCAGCCAAAGGTACTTAGTGCCTGAGGTTGTTTCATTAAGAATTGATTGCTGCTTTGCCATCATCACTCTTCAACTTCCCTGAAGCACCCCACCTCTCTTCTCAAACCCTCAGGAACCTCACAGCAGTGAGCCATACTGTATCTATGTTCAGCCTTTCTAACATAGAAGGAAACCAGTGAACACTCATTGTGCCCAGTTGGCCCATGCTTCTCTCGTGGCAGAGCAAGAAGTCATACAGTATCTGGTATTCACTCCTCGCCCACAGCACCCTGTCAATCTCGACCTCCTTGCCTCTGTTACTTTACACCTTGAAGCCAATGCTGCCACTGAGTTAGAAAGGACCCAGCAGGAGTTCCAGGAGGAGTTTGACACCTGTATCGCTGAGTGGAGTGTGAGGAGTACTTGGGCTTCATCAGCTACATCCAACCCAGTTTATCCCCCATATCCCTTCACTGATCTCGATTCAAACAACTTTATCCTGCCTACACCTCCTCCCCTTTCACCTGCTACCCTCCATCACCTCATAGCCGAGGCAGAAGAACATCAACACCAGTGCGCTGCTTATGCCGCCTTTATTGAGGCACAACTTACTCATCCCCTTACCTCCTCACCTGACTATCATGCCTGCGATAGACCTTATCTCTTCCATTGCCTGCAATGCCAATCCTGCCTGAACAAGCATGCCACTTCAAGTATCATTCACACAGAGGATATTCCCAGCTGCCTTTGCCCCTGAAACAGCTTGCAGCGACCCACCAAGTTTCTTTAACTCTTTTATTTCTTACTTGTTACTCTCTTCTTGTTTTTCTCTTCATATCTAAGGATGTTCCCCATTTTCTTTTACTACTCCCTGTTAACTTCTTGTTTTATCAGTTTCTTGTTGTCTGTTTTTCTTACTTACTTCATTGTTTGCACAGTTCAGCAGAACTGTAACACCCTTGTTCTTTTCCTCTGCACACCTTATGGCAAGTACTCCATAGGTGCTACCTCCACTACTGCATTACATGGAGAGACTTTCCAATATGATACCAATAGCAATGGTTGGCCAGCAGAACAGCCAGCCAATGATTGGTAGTTATCTCTTTTGAAATCATCACTGCCCGCGATTTAGCTATAGGGGGATTACTAAGCAAACTGAAGAGGCACTCTGATCCAGGAAGGAATATCCGGATCCTGAATAGGCCAAGACCTGGAGATTGGCAAGATCAGAAGACCATCATCCACTTGAGACCTTTAGCACCACTCCCATTTGAGAGCTGAAAAAGCCGAAGAAGCTGGTACAAGAAAGCCACAAAGAAGACAATCTGGAAAGAGACTAGGTTCGAATATGTTGCAGGTACTCCTTGCCCTATTGGCCGACCCTACTGTCGGGACACACGACAAGCTGAACGCAGTGGTGAACGAATTCACTACCATCACCCAGCAGACTACATTGCTTGCCAGATCATTGCAAGACTCCAACAACAAGATCATGCACCTGGAACAGGCCATTACCACAGAACAGCAAACGGTCGTGACACTCTGAGGCCAAATGGCAGCCGCTGGTCCCCCTGGGACAGCAAAGAAAGTTGAGTTGTTTGCAGACCCCAGCAAGTATGACAGCAACATTGTCAAGTTCAAGGAATGGTGGGCAAAGATGCAGGCATGGCTAAGAGTAAATGCACACATTGCCCCACAAGGAAGCTATGAAGCAGTAGTTGCGGTGCTCTCATGCCTCAAAGGACCCAAGGCCAGACCCTTCACCCAGACAAGACTAGCCAAAGGCCCCACCTATGCATGGGCTGACCTCAAGAGTAAGGTAGAAGGACTGTTCCGGGCCACTAACCAGAAAGACTGGGCTTGTCGCCAGCTGGAGGAGTTCAAGCAGGGTAGCATGCAGACTGATGACTTCATAGTCTGCTGGGAAGCCCTCTACCAGCAGGCCAACATTAATGACATGCATGCCATCCAGCTCCTTGAGCAGAACACCTTGAGGGCCATCATCACCCAGTTGTTCAAAGAAGGAAAGCACTCCGATGCACCTGCCACCTACTTGCACAACATCAGAAAGACTGGAACAGCCATGGAGGCCCTTATGTTCATATGCGGTGGAGAAAGGAAAATTGCCCCCAGGATAAGCATGCAGGGGTTAGCTGAAGAAAATGCCAATGAAGTGGTCTATGCGCTGAGTAGCAGTGATAGCCAGTCCAGGTGCTTCAATTGCAAATGCACCAGACACCAAATCAAGGAATGCCGCCAGCCAAGGATCAACCAATGCCCCTCATGCAAATTCATACAAGGTGGGCACAGTGCCCATTGCAAGCTGAGGAAGACAATTCGCAGGATTCTGCTGGCCAAAGAAGAAGAATTTGACCACAACACTCTGCTTAGGATGAAAGAGTTAGCCATGGTGGTGAAGAAGCAAAATCCCAAGGAAGAGTCGGGTTTTCAAGCTGTCAAATATGACAACAAGGGAAAAGGCAGAGCCTGAAGGGCACATCGGGTGCCCTGATGGCTAGAGAAAGATTCATTGCATGCTCCTATCATTTCCAAATTACCCCTAACAACTGTATTATACCTATTTTCATGCCCAGTCAAGAGGAGTCTGCTTTCCAGCGGCTCAGCAGCAACTGTGAACCAAATGCTGTGCTTAATTCCTCTTTATACCCCACTCCCACCTCTCCTCTGACCTCTATCCCACACATGCAAAGCCCGACCAATCCCCCTGTTATTCACATCCTCAGCAGCAACTGCAGAGAAATCACTCTCACTGTCTGTGTCAAGTCCAAGACTGGTGACTTTGTTCATGCATCCACATTACTTGACAGTGGCATGCAGTCCACCTTCATGCATGAAAGCTTTGCCTTGAAGTACAGCATCCCTCTTGAGCTGCTTGACAACCCCATACTCGTCTACAATGCTGATGGAATGCCCAACCAAGCCGGCCCAGTGACCCATACGGCCGAAGTCCTGCTGGAATATCAAGGGCATGTAGAGAAAGTCCGGGTTGAAGTGATGGACCTCAGAAACAAGGACCTAATCCTTGGGTATACATGGCTGAAAGAGCATAACCCTAGGATTGACTGGAAGAAAGGAACTGTGCATCTACCAGACTGTCCAAAGTTATGCAACTACAACAGAGTATCCTGGGTAGTCCAGAAGGCCAAAGAATAGGAGAAAGAAACAGCCAAAGAAGCAAAGACTGCACAGGGCAGCAAAGCCAAAGAAAGGGAGATTTGGAGTGCTGAAGAACCAAGTGCCTGAGAGTTAGTACCCCCAGAGTACCACCCATTCCTTCGGGTGTTTGAGCAAAAGAAATCTGAATGAATGCTGGTTCGCAAACCATGGGACCATGCCATTGAGCTGAAGGACTCCTTCAAGCCAAGGAAGGGTTGAAACATTCCCCTGAGCCCACAAGAGCAATGCAAGGTCGATGAGTTCATTGACAATCAGCTACAAAAAGAGTATATCTGCCCCTTGAAGTCTGAACAGACTGTGCCTGTCTTCTTCATACCAAAAAAGGACAGAAAGAAGCACATGGTGCAGGACTACCAGTATCTCAATGAGCACACCATAAGAAACAACTACCTGCTCCTGCTCATCTTCCAACTAGTGGACCAGCTTAAGGATGCCTGCCTCTTCACCAAGATGGATCTCTGATGGGGCTACAACAATGTTCACATCAAAGAGGGTGATGAATGGAAGGCCACATTCACATGTCACCGAGGGTCCTTTGAACCCCTCGTAATGTTCTTTGGACTGTGCAACTCACCAGCCACATTCCAGACCATGATGAATGAGATTTTTGCTGACATGTCCGCCAATGTCTTGGTATACATTGACGACCTGATGATCTTTACCCCAACCGATGACATCAAGAAGCATCAGGAAGTCATGAAAGAAGTACTCTGGCAGCTCAAAGAAAACAATTTGTTCATCAAGCCATCCAAATGCATATTCTCAGTAAAAGAAGTAGAGTTCCTTGGAATGATTGTGGGTGTAAACAGAGTAAGCATGGACAGCACCAAAGTCATGGTGATCATGGACTGGCCAAGGCCGAAAGATGTCTGAGGAGTCTGATCGTTCCTTGGAATGGCTAACTTCTACTGGTGCTTCATTTGTTACGATCATGCCATACTCGATGCTACGCATGGGCCCCATCCTACTTTTTCCTTGCTTCCGGCCCTTAGCTCAGTCGCTTGCACTCCCTCACTATGGTTCCAGCACTCCTATGATGCCCTACAATATAGTGCTCCTCGTCCCTCATTGCCCTACAGTCACCACTGGCCTTCGCTCCTACTACAGCTTCCTGCATGTGACCTACAGTCCCATGGTCACCCGACGACATACGATCTATCAGCGATGCCTCGCGGCACAGTCTTGCACCAGTCACATGACCTGCATGTGATACGATCTAGACCCTTGCATAGCCACTTGGCACAGCCCTCGTGCCTCAGATAGGCATGACCCCTGAACAGTAGACAACAGCACTCATAGACAATGCTGCCCCTTGAGATAGACCCTGGACTCCTTCACAGTCGCCCAGCATATAGGCATGTACTTGCCACTACACAGCTCACACCCACGGATAGGCTCAGGCATTGGCTCTCGCCCTTCAGACTCACTCACAGAATGTCACTGCATCACAACCCTTAGCCCTGACACTGCCTTCGGCACTCCACATATCCTGGTCCCACTCCACAGTCCCGCATCATGCCATATCATGCCATAGTCACGCAATCGCTCGCAATTGCATCACCATTGCATCGCCCTTGTATCATGGCCTATAGTGATACTTGCGCATAGACATCGGCATGACTCATACAGACTCATGACCAATAGCCATTCACCCTCACCACAGCCTATGCCTTACGCTGTACAGCTCCACATAGCCGCGCACTGCCTCGCACTGCCCAGAGCATAGCCTCGCTTGCACAGACCAAGACATTCCCTTAATCCACAGAGACCCACGAACTCCGCAGACCATATACAATAACTAAGCCAGCCCTTGACGGACCATATGTAGTAATAGTGTACAAATAGATACAAACATTGTAACAGTATATAAACCCTAGCCACTACCCTCCTAGACCCCAGCTTATCATTGATGGGTAGTGGCTACTACAGCTACTAGATCTAGATCCACAATAACGCTGCACCACTAGGATCTTGGAGGCTATCGACTAGGCTGCTGTATAAATGCCTATTGCCTTCCCCGCTCATATCGTATGACCAGTAAGACCCATGACAGCAAGGCTCCCCTTGACAACACGGTTGCAACTCTCTCCTTTGCTACCGGCATCCACCACTACTAGCCCTAGGCTTGACAGCTCCAGCTCGAGTTGTTTCATCATTCAGGATTTTGTGAAGGTTGCACAGCCTCTGCATGACCTAACCCGGAAGGATGAACCCTTCTGCTGGACCAATGCATGTGAGGACACTTTCAATAAGCTCAAGCATGCATTCACCATGGCCCTGGTGCTTGCATACCCTAATAACAACAAGCACTATTGGCTTGAAAGCAACGCCTCTTCCTTCGCCACCAGCACAGTCCTCCTGGTAGAAAAAGACAAGAAATGGCACCCAGTAGCCTACTCCTTCCATGCAATGATGCTGGAAAAATGCAACTACCCAATCACAGACAAAGAAATGCTGAGCGTGACCCAAGCACTAGAGACATGGCAGCACTATTTGGAAGGAACCACCCATGAGTTTCAGATTTGGAATGATCATCAGAATCTGACCTGGTTCATGACCTGACAGAATCTAAATCACCAATAGGCCCAATGGGCACAGTATCTATTGAGGTTCAACTTCAAATGGTTCCACAAGCCCAGCTTGACAATGGGCAAGGCTGATGCCCTAAGCAGATGAGAAGACCTTGCAGTAGGCGACAAGGACAACAACCAGCATATGCTGGTAGTACCCCCTGAGAGCATAGGGGTCTGAGAGATGAAGAAAACATGGGACTCGGTTATCCTGCACCCCAGCGGTGATGCACTCACTGACACCATCTCTCACAAAACCATCAAGTTCCCAGTGCTGGTCCAGGCCTGACTGGAGGCATTGGGGTACACCATCTCCAATGGATGTCACTTGAAGGAAGGAAGGATCTACATTCTGCCAGCCTGTCAGCCCCAAGTGTTACATCTCCATCACAATGCCCCATTAGTAGGACACCCCAGAGTAGAGTGAATGCTGGAGGGAATCCAGTGAGGGTATGATTGGCCGAGTGAAATGACCTCAGGCACAAAGGCAAGGAGGCGTCGAGTGGAATGAGCAAGACGATGTCCCGGGTGCTAGGCACAAGGGGACTAGTAGCGAAGTGAAGCGAAACGGGAAGGTGGATCAAACTCCTTATAAGTGGGTGCTTTGTGAGGGAAGACCCAAGAAGAATTGATTGGGGCTCTGATAATTTATAGGCGGTCTTATATACTACTACAGAACTGGTTCAAGCGGAGCCTAAACTAGCTAAGGGCAGGCATGGTTACTAAATAAGGAAGTGCAAAGCGAAAACTGGCCTGGTCCGTGCAAGGGAGGCGATGCTGTGGGCTAAATGCTACTGGAGTGGGAAAGGGTGGCGAGCAATGGCGCCATTGTGAGGTTAATGCCATTGGAGTGGGAACGGATGGTGTACTATGGCATGCGATGCGCGGATATTGCTATTGGGGTGAGACCGGGTGGCAACATATGGCATCATTGTGACTGCGGATTGCCTAAGTGCTGTGGTGTGGCATCAGTAGCCGGGTAAGCAGGTCTTTACTCTACCATAGTCCAGTGCCCGGATGCTGTGGCTACTGTGCTTACCGGTGTGGGAACAGGACTTGGGTAAGGCCAAGTTGCAGCGCTGTGGCGTGGGTCAAAGTGGCTAAAGAAGGAAGTGTAGGAAGGAATGGAACATAGCGTAGCTGTGAGCGTAACACGACCCCCTCCTTAAGGCCCAGACTCCGGATGGGCATGGAAAATAGCGTGAATGGCAAAGGAAGAGACAGGACGAGGGGCAGAAGGGTGGGCACAGTGAAAGGCGGCAAGGGCATCAGGGGAGTTAGTGTTATGCTCACGGCTACGCTACGTTCCATTCGCTCCTACATTCCCTTCTTTAGCCTCTTTGACCCACGCCACAGCGCCGCAACTCGGTCTTGCCTGAGTCTCGTTCTCACACCGGTAAGCACAGTAGCTGCAGCATCCGGGCACTGGACTACAGTAGAGTAAAGACCCGCTTACCCGGCTACTGATGCCGCACCGCAGCACTTAGGCAATCCACAGTCGCAATGGTGCCTTATGTCGCCATCGGTTCCCACCCCAATAGCAATACTCGCACATCGCACGCCATAGTACACCATCTGTTCCCACTCCAATGGCATTAACCTCGCAATGGCACCATCGCTCGCCACCCCTTCCCACTCCAGTAGCGTTTAGCCCGCAGCATCGCCTCCCTCGCACGGACCAGGCCAGTTTCTGCTTTGCATTTCCATATTTAGTATTCATGCCTGCCCTTACTTACTCTAAGCTCCGATTGGACTCCGCTCTGTAGTAGTATATAAGACCGCCTGTAAGTAGTCAGAGCCCCAATCAATTCTTCTTGGGTCTTCCCTCACAAGGCACCCGCTTATAAGGAGTTTGATCCACTTCTCCCTTTCGCTTCACTTCGCTACTCGTCCCCTTGTGCCTAGCACCCGGGACATCATCTTGCTCGTTCTACTCGACGCCTCCTTGCCTTTGTGCCCGAGGTCGTTTCAGTTAGCGAGGTTAGTGCGAGGTTCCCAAGTCCGCTCGGAGATATCATACCCCTTCCAATGGACCAGATACTGAAGACTGCGGCCAGCCAAGCGGGAATTGATGATGTACTCAACCTCGTATTCAGGGATAGCAGGGTCAGCAGCTAGGGAAGAGGGATTGGGGTGAGGAGGGTGCTGACCGGGAAGTGGGGCTATGAACAGCTTAACCCGCGAGATGTTGAGAACAGGATGGATGCGGTACGAGGCAGGGAGGTTGAGGCAGACTGCGTTAGGGCTGACAAGACCGATGATGGGAAACAGCCCAATCCAGCGATCTAGGAGTTTAGGGGAACCCGGAATAGAGAGGTGCTCAGTGGATAACCAAACCTTGTCCCCAATAGAGTAGGAGGGGGCCAGAGAATGTTTACCAGCGGCTGCTCGCTTCATTGTATCCTGTGAGGCACAGAGTCGCTCCCGGGCTTCCGCCAAATGATCGGTGTACTGGTTGGCAAGGTTATCGGCAGTAGGGGACTGGGTGACAGTAGGCTCTATCCCAAGAACCGGGGCATAAGTGTGGGTTAGCTGGAAAGGGGATTTGCCGGAGGCGGACAAGACTCAGGAGTTGATGGTGAACTGCGCAAGTGGAAGCCAGTCGCTCCAGGAGTCTGGGTGATCTGCGTAGTAAGTCTGGAGATACTGTCCTACCTCGTGGTTCATTCTCTCAGTCTGTCCATTGGTCTGTGGATGGTAGGTGGTGGACAGTTGTTGGTCAATTTGAAGCTGGCAGCAGAGATCTGTCATGAGTCGTGAAGCGAACTGGGGGCCCCGATCTGAGACGATGGACTTTGGGAGACCGTGATGCTTCCAGATATGGTGCAGGTAGATATTGGCGAGGTCGAGGGAAGTGCAAGTGGAATTGCAGGGGACAAGCTCGACCGCTTTGGAGAAGTGATCGACAATGATGAGTATGGCGGTATACGAATTGGAGAGAGGGAGTCTGGTGATGAAGTCCACCGAAATGTCTTGCCAAGGCCCCAAGGGAATGGGTAAAGGTTGGAGGGGCCCTGCAGGTGGCTTGTTAGATGGCTTGACTTGGGCACACCTCAGACATCTCTTCACATAGTCGGCGGCATCGAGTGCTAGGGATGCCCAGTCATAATGGCGGCGGAGTAGCTCCACAGTCCGTGCAGCTCCGGGATGGCCGGCTACCAGCGCATCGTGATGGAGACGGAGTACTTCTGGTCTGCAAGCGGGGGGTACATATACTTTGCCATTCTTCATCCTGCATCCATCCTCGATATGATATCCTTGGCCCTCGAGCCTCTTCTGCACCGGGGCTGGAAGCTTGATGGTCTCGTGTGAGATCTGATCTGTGAGCCTATCTCCTGAATGATGCAAGACTGTTGCCTTCTCTGTTACCCCTTCATCAGCTTCTTCCTGTTGCGCCTGCTTGCACGTGCAAACCTGTATCTGTTCGGGGGGGATCACGACCACATCGTGGTTGTCCTCTGCATCTCCTACAGCTAAGTCCTCTCTCCTTGATAGCGCATTGGCTTTCCCCATGGTCGTTCTGGCCTTGTGACATCACTTGAAGTTGAAGCGGGAGAGGTACTGGGCCCATTGGGCTTGTTGCCGATTGAGGTTTTGGCAGGTCATGAACCACTTGAGGTTCTTGTGGTTGTTCCATACCTCGAATTGCTGTTCGGCCCCTTCCAGGTAGTGGCGCCAGTCTTCTAAACCCCTAATTACACTCAACATCTCCTTATTGGCTATGGGGTAGTTGTGTTCCTCCGGAGTCATGGCATGCGAGGCATAGGCTACGGGGTGCCATCGGTCTTCTTCTTCCACCAGCAGAACCCCGCCAGTTGTGTAGCTAGAGGCGTCGCACTCGAGCCGGTACTTCTTGTTATGATCTGGGTAGGTGAGGACCGGGGCAGTGGTGAAGGTCTCTTTGAGGCGGTTGAAGGCTGCCTGGCGCTGATCGGTCCAGCAGAAGGGTTCATCTTTCTTGGTTAGGTCATGGAGGGGCCGCGCGATGTGGGCGAAGTCTTGAATGAAGCGGCAGGAGAAGTTGGCCATACCTAGAAAGGCCTGAACCCCCCAGACATTGACTGGGACCGGCCATTCCTTGATGGCGGTGACCTTGCTTGGGTCCATGCTTACCCTGTTAACTCCTACGATCATTCCGAGAAACTCCAACTCCTTTACTCCAAAGGTGCACTTCTCTGGCTTGACGAAGAGGTCGTTTTCTTCTAACCTCTTAAGGACCTTGAGGACTATCCTTTCGTGGGCTTTGTGATCATCCGAAGGGGTAAAGATAAGGAGGTCATCAATGTAGACCATGACATTCTCAGCCATATCAGCGAAGATGTCATTCATCATGGTTTGGAATGTGGCCGGGGAGTTGCATAGACCGAAGAACATTACCAGTGGCTCGAAGGCGCTGCGGTGGCAAGTGAATGCAGCCTTCCATTCATCTCCTTCCTTGATTCGGACATTGTTATACCCCCAGCGGAGGTCCATTTTGGTGAAGAGGTGTGTGGTGCGGAGTTTGTCGATAAGCTGGGTGATGAGCGGGAGCGGGTAGTTGTTGCAGACCATATGCTCATTGAGGTACCTGTAGTCTTGGACCATGCATTTGCGGCCATCCTTCTTTGGCACAAAGAAGACTGGGGAGGTCTGTTCAAACTTGGAGGGCCGGATGTATCCCTTTGTGAGCTGTTCATCCACAAAGTCATCTACTTCCTTCTGCTCCTGGGGACTAAGGGGGATGTTCTGACCCTTCTTCGGCACAAAAGTGTCTTTTAACTCGATGGCGTGGTCCCACGGCTTTCGGACTGGCATCTGTTTGGACTCCTTCTGCTCAAAGGTCTTGAGGTAGTGGTGATACACCGGGGGTACTAACTCCCGAGGAGTTTTTCCTTCTTGCTGTTTTTTGGTGTACTGCTGCTCCTCAGCGACCCAGATCTCCTGTTCTTCTGCTCGGCGGATGACCTGCGATACTCCGGAGTAATTACACAACTCCGGGCAGTCTGGCATATGGACCGTACCAGTCTTCCAATTGATCTGTGGGTTGTGTTCTTTTAGCCATGTGTATCCCAAGATCAGATCCTTGCTTCCTAAATCTGTTACCTCAACCCGGGTCTTTTCCACATGACCCTGGTATTCCAATAAGACCGTGGCTGCATGGGTTACAGGCCCAGCTTTATTTGGGGTTCTATCAGCGTTGTAGACATATATGGGCTGTGGGAGTTCTTCAGTAGGGATACGATTTTGGCGGACATACTCTCGATGTATGAATGAAGACTGGGCCCCGCTGTCAAGTAAGGCGGAGGCCGGTATGAAATCGCCAGTGCGGGTTTTGATCTGTACCTGCATCAGTATCTCCTTTCTCTTGTGTTGCCCTAGTATGCAAATCTGTGGCGGACTAGTCAGGGTTTCTTTGCATGCATGTGGGGGAGTATACCTGTTAGAGGAATTAAGCACAGCATTTGATTCACGGTTGCCGCTGAGCTGCTGGGGAGTGGACTCCTCTAGACCAGGCAATCTAAGGGGAATACACCACTCTTGGTCTTTAGAGATGATAACATGGGTGATAGGGGTGCGCTTTGTAGGAATCTTACCGGCCTTTGGAACACCCGACGCATTCCTTAGGCCCTGCCTTTTCCCTTCATCTGGGATCCTTCAATTGGAAAATCCAAACCCATCTCCAGGTTGTTCCACTTGCGTATTTCTTCTGCCAACTCAGCAATCCTAACCAGCGCTTCAGGGCCGGTGGCTTCTTCATCCTCAGCTAGCGGTATCCTCCGCAGCGTTTTCCTTTTGGTGCAATAAGCACTGTGCCCACCATGAACAAACTTACAGGCTGGGCATTGGTTGATCTTTGGCTTCTGGCATTCTCAAATCCTATGGCCGGTCTGCTTGCAATTGAAACACTTGGCGCAGGTGTCGCTGCTTGGGAGGGCGTATACATCTTCTTCAGTGTTCTCCCATGCTAACCCTCGACTGCTAATCCTCACAGGGGCCTTCCTTTCATACCCCCTTATGAAGCTGAGCACTTCCATTGTGCAACCAGTCTTCCTGATGTTGTCCAAATAGAGCGCCAGCTTATCCTGGCGCTTTCCTTCCTTGAAGATCTGTAGTATGATGTGGCGGGCCGTGTTCTGTTCCAGGAGGCAGACTGCGTGCGTATCATCGATTTGGGCTTGCTGGTATAGAGCTTCCCAGCGGACTAAGAAGTCATTGGTCCGCATGTTCTGCTGCTTGAACTCCTCCAGCTGGCAGCATGCCCAGTCTTTCTGATTTGCTGTGTGGAAAAGGCCTTCAATCTCAGCCTCACAGTCCATCCATTTGTATGCATTGCCCCGGGATAGGCGTGTCTGCATGAACGACCCGGCTTTTGGTCCACGAAGCCGGGAGAGTACTGCCACAACCGCTTCATAGCTGCCAGTGGGGGCGACATGTGCATTGATCTGGAGCCAGGCTTTCATCTTGGCCCACCATTCTTCAAACTTGGCAATCGTGCCATCGTATTCACCTGGATCGGCAAAGAGTTCAACTTTCTTCGAAGTACCTGGAGGGCCTGCTGTGGCGATCTAACCCTGAAGTGTCGCGACTGTGGTTTGTCCGGTTGTCACCAGCTGCTCGAGGCGGATAATCTCATTGTTGGAGGCATGCAGCGATTGAGCAAGTTGGATATTCTGAGTGGTGACGGTGGTGAACTCGGCCGCAATGGCAGCGAGTTTGTCTGGTAGTGGAATAGTGGGGTCTGCGATGGTATCGAGGAGTACCTGCAACATATTGGAAGTGTACTTCTTTCTTGATTACTGGTGCCTTGTGTTTCTTATACCAGCTGCAGCTGGGCCTTTCAAATGGCAGGGGTGCTAGAGGTCTCGTGTGGACTATGGTCTTCTGATCTCGATAGTCTCCTGGACGCGGCCTATTGAGGATCCTGATTACTCTTCCTTCAGGATGTGTTCGGTGTTCTCCCGGCTTGCTGAGTAGTCCCCCTATAGCTAAAGCCTGGAACGATTCTTCAAATTAATCTGTAAACAAAAACTCTACCAGTCGTCCTGGGGTGCTGGCTCTGCCCAGTTGGTAGGTATGGTCTTGTAGCGGAGGTTGCGACCTCGTACGCCTGTGGGTGTGGAGATGATAAGGGAGTATTCGCCAGTGGGGAGCTGAACAGAAATCAAAAGGGTATTGCGATCAAACTGAACGCGGGTGAGAAGTCAATAAATGCAAAACACAAGTAACCAAAAAGAAATAAAACAAGAAGCTGAAAGGTAATACCAAAATAAAAGCAGGAACATCCTTGGAAGTGAAAGCTAAAACTAAAAAGGGAGGGAGGCACAAAGATGTAAGTATGAAAAGAGAAACTAAAGGAACTTGCTGGGCCACTTCAGAAGGTTTCTTGGGCGGAGGCGGCCTGGCTCGTTGAGACTGCGCACCAGTACAGTACCAGATGTCCTGGACTGTCTCGGGTGTGAGTGGAATGGCGGAAAACGAAAGGGGTGGCGAAGGCGGTCTGGCCTACAGCAGGCGCGGTAATCTGGCAAAGGGGGGAGTGGTGCGGCGAGTTCTGCCTCGATGCGAGCGCAGTACTCCTGGTAGCGGCGGGTTTGTTCTTCGGCTTTGGTGATGAGCCGGCGAAGAGTAGAAGGCGAGGGGATAGGTGGTGTGGGCCGAACGAAGTCGTTCGGGTCGATGTCAGCACTTGGGGATGGGGGATAGACAAGTGTGGGTGTATCTGATGCCCTGGACCTCGCAGCGAAGTCTGCTATAGCCTGGTCGATCTCTTCCCACAGCTCTCTCTGCTCTCTCTCAGCAGCAGCAGCAGCATCAGCTTCGAAGTGGGAAGCGACGGTGGTGAGAAGGTTGAGGTTGATGGGGTGAACTGGGCAAGGGGCAACTACTAGACAGTGTCCGCCTGTTGTGTTGCCAACTACAACAGTGGGGGCCGATTTGGCACATGTACCATTCACTAGTGTCCTTCCACGTCAATAAGGGGGACGTGGGCTCTGCTCTGCTTACTGATAGCAACGAAGTTGGTGATGGGTGGGATGTTCGAGGTGGCCGAAGAGTGACAGCGGTGAATGGGAGAATCAATTCTTAATGAAACGACCTCGGGCACAAAGGCAAGGAGGCGTCGAGTGGAATGAGCAAGATGATGTCCCGGGTGCTAGGCACAAGGGGACTAGTAGCGAAGTGAAGTGAAATGGGAAGGTGGATCAAACTCCTTATAAGCGGGTGCTTTGTGAGGAAAGACCCAAGAAGAATTGATTGGGGCTCTGATAATTTATAGGCGGTCTTATATACTACTACAGAACTGGTTCAAGCGGAGCCTAAACTAGCTAAGGGCAGGCATGGTTACTAAATAAGGAAGTGCAAAGCGAAAACTGGCCTGGTCCGTGCAAGGGAGGCGATGCTGTGGGCTAAATGCTACTGGAGTGGGAAAGGGTGGCGAGCGATGGCGCCATTGCGAGGTTAATGCCATTGGAGTGGGAACGGATGGTGTACTATGGCATGCGATGCGCGGATATTGCTATTGGGGTGAGACCGGGTGGCAACATATGGCATCATTGTGACTGCGGATTGCCTAAGTGCTGCGGTGTGGCATCAGTAGCTGGGTAAGCAGGTCTTTACTCTACTGTAGTCCAGTGCCCGGATGCTGCGGCTACTGTGCTTACCGGTGTGGGAACAGGACTTGGGTAAGGCCAAGTCGCGGCGCTGTGGTGTGGGTCAAAGTGGCTAAAGAAGGAAGTGTAGGAAGGAATGGAACATAGCGTAGCCGTGAGCGTAACACCAAGCATTGCCAAAGATGTCCAGGAATATGTGAAGCATTGTGCCTGCTGCACCCAGGTAAAACCAAGTAATCAGCCACCAGCCAGAAAGCTCCAGCTGCTGCCAATCCTGGCTGGCTCTTGGGAAGATATCTCCATCAACTTCATCACCAGACTCCTGGAGTCCAACAGTTACACTGCCATCCTGACAGTGGTTGACTGATTCTCCAAGGCTGTCAAGCTCATCCCCTGTGACACCACCTGCACCTCAGTGGACCTAGCCGGAATTTACCTGCACCACATTTGGAAACACCATGGACTCCCTCACAGCATTGTATCTGATCAAGGCCCACAGTTTGCCTCCAAATTGATGACTGACTTGTGTCAACAGCTCTGAATTGAGCAGTGTCTTTCCACAGCATACCATCCACAGACTGACAGGCAGACTAAATGGATGAACCAAGAAGTTGGACAGTACCTCTGGCTATATAGCAGTGAACATCCTGAGACCTGGTCTGAGTGGCTCCCACTTGCCCAGTTTACTATCAACAACCAAGTCTCCTCTGCTACCGGCAAAAGTCCTTTCCAGCTCACCCACATGTACTCCCCAGCCATCAGCATTGAATCAACCATTACCCCCTCCCCAATGGCCAATAACCTCACCAACCAATATGCCTTCCACCTCAAAGACACTCAGGCTTGCCTCCATCAGTCCCAGGAATGTATGAAGCATTCCAGTGATTGTCATTGCTCCATCACTCCAACCTACTTGCCAGGAGACAAAGTCTGGCTCTCCTCAGAACACCTTTGGACTCTGCACCATGCAAAGTTGCTCAACAGATGGCTTGGTCCTTTCCCCATCCTTGACCAGGTCGGCCCTAATGCAGTGTGCCTTTAGCTTCCCTCTTCTTTCCACATCCACCTGGTCGTTAATGTCTTGCATGTCAAACCATATCTTATGCCTCTCCCTGGACAACCTGCCCCTGCTCCATCCACCCCGGTGTAGAGATTGGTGTGTCTCTACAGTTATATATCACTTCCTTACCCTATTTTCATTGCTTCCCATCTTTTTCAGTTGATTCATTACCTACTAGAACAGTCCAGTCAGACTATTTTAATCTTCTACTAACCGGACTTCTATTGACTAGTCAAACTACTTTTCCATGACATAGGACTTATTAAGTATTCTTAACCTGCGATATTCCTATATTCTCTTCTAGTTTGTTGAAAAGACTAAAAGGTGGGTGAGTGGACTGGTAGGTAAAATACCAGCTAGTCCTGGCCACCAGGGAGTGTCTGAGTAAAGGGGGGGAGTGAATGTATGTTCGCCCCAAAGGGACTCTGTGGAAAAAGGGTTAGTCCTAAGTGAAGTCTTGGGGCATACAAATAGTCTGGTGGTAGTCTGGACTTGTAGGGATTGGTAGTCCAGTTGTAGAAAGGTAGGTGACTGTTGGTACAGCCTAAGAAATGGTATGGAGGTGAAAACAGTGGAGGGAGATGGTCTTGAGCAGTGCGTGATGTGAGCCAAATGGTAGCTGCCATTGCAGAATGACAAGTACAAATTTTTATAGTCTGGGTATACCTGAACTCTAGCTACTCATTCAAAAGAGGATAAAAGAGTGGTGACAGGGATTTCCCCTTTCAGATCCAATATGTCTGATTGGAGATAAGTTGAACAAACTAGAAGAAAATATAGGAATATCACAGGTTAAGAATACTTAATAAGTCCTGCATCATGGAAAAGTAGTCCGACTAGTCAATAGAAGTCCAGTCAGTAGAAGATTAAAATAGTCCGACCAAACTATTCTAGTAGGTAATGAATCGACTGAAAAGATGGGAAGCAATGAAAATAGGGTAAGGAAGTGATATATAACCATAGAGACACACCAATCTCTACATAGTTCAACTTATCTCTGATTGGACATATTGGATCTGAAAGGGGAAATCCCTGTCACCACTCTTTTATCCTCTTTTGGATGAGTAGCTAGAGTTCGGATATACCCAGACTATAAAAATTTGTACTCATCATTCTGCAATAGCAGCTACCATTGGGCTCACATCACGCACTGCTCAAGACTGTCTCCCTCCACTGTTTTTGCCTCCATACTGTTTCTTAGGCTATACTGACAGTCACCTACCTTTCTATGACTGGACTACTGATTCCTACAAGTCTGGACTACCACCGGACTATTTGTATGCCCCAAGACTTCACTTAGGACTAACCCTTTTTCCACAGAGTCCCTTTGGGGCGAACATACATTCACTCCCCCCCTTTACTCAGACACTCCCTGGTGGCCAGGACTAACTGGTATTTTACCTACCAGTCCACTCACCCACCTTTTAGTCTTTTCACCAGTTATTTTACCATTTGACACTGATGGTGAATACAAGGTGGATTACATTGTTGACTCGCACCTCCATGGTTGTGGCTTACAGTATCTTGTCCACTGGAAGGGCTTCAATACCTCGGAATGTACCTGGGAACCCCGCTCCAACCTTGCCCATGCTCCCGATGCCATCGCCACATTTCACCATGCCCACCTGAAATAACCTTGGGCACTAAGTACCTTTGGCTGCATAGCGGAGGGTGTACAAAAGTGTACAAAAAGCCTAGTGATGAGTCGAACTTCTTATAACTGGGTGCCTTGTGAGGAAAGACCTAAGAAGAATCAATTGGAGTTCCGACAATTACATGGGGGGTTTATATACTACTAGCTACCTAAGTTGGAACTCCATCTGAATATCATTAGGGCTGGCCAGGCTACTAAGTATGGAAATGCAAGGCAAAAACTGGCCTGGTCCATGCAAGCAGGGCGATGCTGAGGAATATCAGCTATTGGTGTGGAATAGGGTGATGAGTAATGGCACAATAGTGGGAGTTCTGCAATTGAAGGAAGAAGAAAATAAGGGAATTGTACAATATGCAGGAATAATGCCATTGGCATGGGACTGGAGCATGTGTGTTACACTCACAGCTACGCTATGCTCCATTCTTTCCTACATTACCTTCTTTAGCCACATTGACCCACACCACAGCGCCACAACTTGGTATTGCCCAAGTTCCCTTCCCACACTGGCTAGCATAGTATCCGCAGCACTCTGGGTGCTGGACCACAGTAGAGTAAAGACCCAATTACCTGGATACTAATGCTGCCCGCAGCACTTAGGCAATCTGTAGTTGCAATAGCACCAGATGTTGCCACTTGTTCTCACCCTAATAGCGATACTTGTGCATCGCACGCCATAGTACGCCATCCATTCCCACTCCAATGGCATTAACCTCGCAATGGCACCATCGCTCACCACCCTTTCCCACTCCAGTAGCATTTAGCCTGCAGCATCGCCCCACTCACATGGACCAGGCCAGTTTTCATCTCGCACTTCCTTATTTAGTATTCATGCTTGCCCTCACTTAGTTTAGGCTCTGCTTGAATCCGTTCTGTAGTAGTATATAAGACTGCCTGTATTATATTGGAGCCCCAATCAATTCTTCTTGGGTCTTTCCTTACAAGGCACCTGCATACTAGGAGATTGACTCACCATTCCGTTTCGCTTCACTTCGCTACTCTCTACTCCATGCCTCCTAGTGCCTAGCACCCGAGGTCATTTCAGCATGAGTATGGTGAGCAATGGTGTGATCTGCAGTTACTGTGGTGTCAGCTGCTTTGTTACGCTCACAGCTACGCTACGTTCCATTCCCTCCTACATTCCCTTCTTTAGCCACTTTGACCCATGCCACAGCACTGCGACTCAGTCTTGCCCAAGTCTTGCTCCCACACTGGTAAGCACAGATAGCTGCAGCATCCGGGCACTGGATCATGGTAGAGTAAAGCCCTGGTTACCCAGCTACTGATGCTGCCTGCAGCACTTAGGCAATCCGCAGTCGCAATGGTGCCATATGTCGCCATCTGGTCTCACACCTATAGCGATACTTGCGCATTGCACGCCATAGTACGCCATCCATTCCCACTCCAATGGCATTAACCTCACGATGGCACCATTGCTCGCCACCCTTTCCCACTCCAGTAGCATTTAGCCTGCAGCACCGCCCCGCTCGCACGGACCAGGCCAGTTTCTGTCTCGCACTTCCGTATTTAGTATCTCAGCCTGCCCTCACTTAGTTTAGGCTCTGCTTGAATCCCCTCTGTAGTAGTATATAAGACTGCCTATAAATTATCGGAGCCCCAATCAATTCTTCTTGGGTCTTCCCTCACAAGGCACCTGCTTATAAGGAGTTTGATCCACCTTTCCATCTCGCTTCACTTCACTTCTCGCCCCCTTGTGCATAGCACCCAGGGCTCCTCGTCTCGCTTCATTCCACTCGACGCCTCCTTGCCTTTGTGCCCGAGGTCGTTTCATTAAGAATTGATTCTCCTGTTCGCCGCTGTCACCCATCCGACTGCCCCGAACACCCCACCTATCACCAACCTTTTCGCTATCAGTAAGCAGAGCAGAACCCGTGTCCCCTTATTGACGTGGAAGGACACTAGTGAATGGTATACATGCCAAGTTGGCCCCCACTGTTGTAGTTGGCAACACAACAGGTGGACACTGTCTAGTAGTTGCCCCTCGCCCAGTTCGCCCCATCAACCTCAACCTTCTCGCCACCATCGCTTCCCATCTCGAAGCTGACGCTGCTGCTGCTGCTGAGAGAGAGCAGAGAGAGCTGTGGGAAGAGATTGACCAGGCTAT
>JBBPTI010000024.1:0-34057 GCA_038093995.1 Tylopilus aff. callainus | reverse complement strand
CAACAAAGCACAGACCAAAGTATGTACCTCCTTGACGTTGAACGTGAACCGATGATGAGCCAGCGTATCAGGAGGATGTGAACGGCATGATTGGGTATTTCACACTGCTGAAGAGGGCTTTGCACGCTGCTCCCCGTCCGGAAGTCCTGGATAATCTACGATCGATATTCAAGGTCTTCATGGAAGCGTTCAACGTAGAAATGGCGTTCGGCCTCACCGAGGTCAGCGTTTGGGCAAGGTTCTCCGTACACCTCATGCAAGCTAATTCGTGGGTTCCTGCTAGGGCGAGCCCCATGTGATATCAGCCTTTACTGAACTGGTTGTGAAGCTCAATGAGAACGCATTCAGACCTCTGTTCCGACGTATGCACGACTGGGCATTTGCGGACGACAAAGGTACGTACAGTTGAGCCATGGACTGTCTGAGGATGACGTGCATATTTGGCCACCACAGCGACAGACGAGAGGCGAATCACTTTCTGTCATGTATATACTGCCCTGCTTGACTACTTTAGGGTATGTTGTACTTATGGTGTACTTCATCATCCAGCTGATTACCCACAGGAACTGATGAATCCATACATGACCACATTGTTGCGCCCTCTCACAGAGATACTTCAATCCTTTAGTTCGTCATCGAAAAACACCCTCATGGACTCAGCATTATGGTTGGGTGTTATCACAATGCTGACAAAATCTCTCGAGGTTGACGACGGAGGTACGTTCGTCGATCGACCGCTATCAACGTAACCAAAACCCTCTCCTTAGTCTTCTGGCGTGAAGAAAATTTGTCCAGGCTACTTCCACATATGTTATCCCAAGTACCCGTTGCTGTGCAATTATCCTACCCGTCCTCTGTCACCGCTACTTCGTCGGAGACGCCAACGAAAACGTCACAAGAACACCTGGTATACTGTCTCGTTACCATTGTCACACTCTTGCCCAACACAGCATCTGACATTCTCAAGCGTTTCAACCTCAACCTACTCATGCACACACGTTCGGAAGATGCCCATGTACGTATATTAGCCCTGACGTGCGCGACGGAGATGTGGAAAGCAGAGGGGGGGAAATTTATAGGTGCGTCATGACACCTCTATCGCGCGGTGACGCCGATGGGTAAACCCATCCATATGGTTCACTGTAGGCTTCGTTGGCGAAACGGCAGCGTTCATTGCTGAGTGTGCCGAAGACGATAACGATAGCGTCGTTCGGGGAGCGCACCGACTCAAAAATGCAGTAGAGAGCATGGCAGGAAGTATCGGTGGCTTGTAGTGTCGCGGCCGCCTAAGTAGGCATGAAGGCGGGCATGTTACTCAATGTGCGCCGTACCATATGCCAGCTCCTGCTCAAACGAGCCCCCTTACTCTGTTCTCATGTGATGCTCAAATTGGTTGTCATTGTACACTTGGACAGCTGCTAATTGACTGTTGAAAGAGAACTTGGAGAAGACATTGACTCAGAGCTGGATGACATGACAATCTGGCTAGGGTTGTACTCTGCAGTATCTGATTTCTGCATGAGCTACAGTAGCCAAAAGAAACACAGCAGAGAGAGATGCATACATAGTACTTGACAGATACAGATGGATTGAAAGTGGCAAATCCAATAGGAACTCTGATTTTCTCATTGGATGGATGGACTACAGTGAGCAACAAAACTGATGCAATGCTTTTAGCATTTTGATTGAAGCATGAATACTGAGAGCCCTGTTGATGCTAGATCCCCTAACTTGGGTACCATTGAAAAGCCCTGATCAAGGGCATTCAAATGGTATATGGGCTTATTATGTAATTCTTACTATATCAGGAAATATTTTGAAATTGGTGTGAGGTATTGCATTAGTTTTGTTGCTGGTATAAGGATATCACAAATTAGTATGAAGTATATTCTTCTTTGGCCTTGATGACCTTCTAGGCATGCTTTCAATCAATCTCTGACACTTCTCTGCCCCAATCTGAAACAACTCAAGCCTTGAGTTGTTAAGCCTAGGGCTAGTAGTGGTGGGGTGAGAGTTGTAATGGCAATCAAGGGGAGTCTTGCTGTCCTGGGTCTTACTGGTCTGTCAAGTCTGGTCCTCTGGTGTAAGTCCGAGGGGGCTTGTTACACTCATGGCTACACTACATTCCATTCTTTCCTACATTGCCTTCTTTAGCTACCCTTCCTCACGCCACAGCGCTGTGACTTGGTATTGCCTGAGTCCCTTTCCCACACCAGCTAGCACAGTGCCCACAGCATTCCAGGCACCGGACCATGGTAGAGTAAAGACCCGATTACCTGGGTACTGATGCCGGCCGCAGCACTTAGGCAATCTGTAGTTGCAATGGTGCCATATCTCGCCACCCAGCTGCACACCAATAGCGATACTCATGCATCACATGCCATAGTACGCCATCTGTTCCCACTCCAATGGCATTAACCTTGCGATGGCGCCATTGCTCACCACCTGTTCCCACTCCAGTAGCGTTTAGTCTGCAGCATCACCTCCCTCGCACGGACCAGGCCAGTTTTCGTCTTGCACTTCCATATTTAGTAACCATGCCTGCCCTTAGCTAGTTTAGGCTCTGCTTGAATTCCAATTGTAGTAGTATATAAGACTGCCTGTATTATATCGGAGCTCCAATCAATTCTTCTTGGGTCTTTTCTCACAAGGCACCTGCATACTAGGAGATTGACTCATTTTCCCATTTCGCTTCACTTTCACTACATGCTGCCTAGTGCCTAGCACCCATGGTCGTCTTCACTCTATACCTCCCAGTGCCTTGCACCCGAGGTTGTTTCATTAAGAATTGATTCTCCTCTTTGCTGCTGTTGCCCATCCAACCGCCCCAAAGGCCCCACCCATCACCACCTTCTGTGTTATCAGTAAGCAGAGTTGAACCTGCATCCCCCTTATTGACGTGGAAGGACACTAGTGAACGCTACATATGCCAAGTCAGCCCCCACTGTTGTAGTTGGCAGCTCAACAGGTGGACAGTGTCTAGTAGTCACCCCTTGCCCAATTCGCCCCATCAACCTTAACCTTCTCACCACCGTCGCTTCCCACCTTGAAGCCAATGCCACTGCTGCTTCTGAGAAAGAGCAGAGAGAGCTGTGGGAAGAGATTGACCAGGCAATTGCAGACTTCGCCATGAGGTCCAGGGCTTCAAATATGCCCACACTTGTTTATCCCCCATCCCCAGTTGCTGTCATATCCATTCCGGAACCCCTATAAGCAAATTCTGGAGACTCCGGCACAATTCTGAAGTCCATATCATTTGAACTACTTTCCCATGTGAGACACCCTTACCACATCCTGCACGCCACCCAAACCATAATTTGTGCCATATCGGGTTGCACACAGCTTTGACTAGGTAACTTGCAGTTGATTAGATTCTGGGATTCACATCTCTGAACTGTGCACCCAGCACTGCCTCTGCCTCATTTCCATTTGTCTTAGTTCTTTTATTCATAACTCTACATTCCTTAGTGTACCACCCTCTGGCATAGTTCACCTCCATACTCCATCTTGATTACTGATCACCATGTTTCTCCGTATCGCATTTATAATCACCTCCATTCCTTATTCCGAATTCCGCTACGTACTTTAGTATATAAACTCTATGAATTCCGAGTTGTACTTCAGTATGAATATTAACACAAGTCATCCTCCTGTGTCTTGAGTCCCTTATCTTCTACCTCTGTCTTTCCTCTTGATGCCTCCAACCTCTGAAATCAAGGATGCAAGCCTTGGTAAGGGCATGACACACAAGTCCTGCACCAAGTCCTTATCCCGAACCCCTTCAATTATATTTATGGTACTCCGGCACCCTTGGACTTACACCGGAGGACCGGACTTGACAGTCGCTGACATCAATCCAAACGACTTCATTTGCCCCACACCACCTATTCCATCACCCTCTACCCTTCGCCAGCTCATCGCCGAAGCCAAAGAACAGACCCACTGTTACAAGGAGTATGCAGCCTGCATAGAAGCCCAGCTTGCTGCTCCCCTTCCCCCATCCCCAGATTACCACGCCTGTTGTAGGCCGGATCACCTTTGCCATCCTTTCCACTTCCCACCATTCCACTCACACCTGAAACAGTCTGGGACATCTGGTACTGTACTGGTATGCAGTCTCAACGAGCCAGGCCGTCTTTGCCCAAGAAACCTTCTGTGGCAGCCCAGCAAGTTCCTTTAACTTTCCTTTTTGTACTTACTTGTCTTTGCCTTCCCTCTTTTTTTAGTATTAGCTTTCTTTTCCAAGGATGTTCCCACTTTTCTTCTGGTACTCCCTTTTAGCCTCTTGTTTTACTTCTTTCTTGTTACTTGTGTTTTGCATTTATCGCCTTCTCACCTGCGTTCAGTTTGATTGCAATACCCTTTTAGTTTCTTTGCAGTTACCTTTGGGAGAGTACTCCCTCATCATCTCTACCCCTACCAGCACTCGAGGCTGCAACTTCCGTTATGAAAACATTCCTACCAACTGGGCAGAGTCAGCACCCTAGGACGACTGGTAGTTATCCTTTACAGAATTTGAACTAAAGTTCCCGGCAACAGCTATAGGGGGATTACTTAGCAAGCTGAGAGAATGCTGCACACATCCTGAAGGAAGAGTAATCAGGATCCTCAATAGGCCATGTCCAGGAGACTATCGAGATCAGAAGACTGTAGTCCACGCAAGATCTCTAGTGCTGCTCCCATTTGAAAGGCCCAGTCACAGCTGGTATAAGAAACACAGGGTGCCAGTAATCAAGAAAGAAGTCCGCTTCCAATATGTCACAGGTACTCCTCGATATCATTGCAGACCCCACTATTCCTCTACCAGACAAACTCACTGCCATTGCGGCCGAGTTCACCACTGTCACCACCCAGAATATCCAACTTGCACAATCACTGCACACATCCAACAACGAGATAGTCCATCTCAAGCAGCTAGTGATGGTAGGCCAGGGCACAGTAGCCACTCTCCAAGGGCAGATAGCCACAGCAGGCCCTCCAGGTACCTTGAAGAAAGTTGAATTGTTTGCAGACCCGGGTAAATATGATGGATCTATTGCCAAATTCGAAGAATGGTGGGCCAAGATGAAAGCATGGCTCTGAATCAACACGCACATCGCCCCTGCTGGAAGCTATGAAGTGGTTGTGGCAGTACTCTCCTGGCTCAAAGGACTGAAAGCTGGCCCATTTGCGCAGACATGCCTAGCCCGAGGCAATGCATATTTGTGAAAGGATTGCAAGGCTGAGATCAAAGGCCTCTTCTGCACTGCCAATCAGAAAGACTGGGCATGCCGCCAGCTGGAGGAGTTCAAGCAGCAGAACATGTGGACCAATGACTTCTTAGTCTGCTGGGAAGCCCTATACCAGCAAGCACAGATCGACGACACACACGCGGTCCACCTCTTGGAACAGAACATGGCTCACCACATCATCCTACAGATCTTCAAGGAAGGAAAGCGTCAGGACAAACTGGCACTCTATTTGGACAACATCAGGAAGACTGGATGCGCAATGGAAGCACTCGGCTTCATCAGGGGGTATGAAAGGAAGGCCCCTGTGAGGATTAGCAGTTGAGGGTTAGCGCAGGAGAACACTGAAGAAGACATGTATGCACTCCCAAGCAGCGACGCCTGAGCAAGATGCTTCAACTGCAAACAAACCAGCCACAGGATTTGTGAATGCCAGAGACCAAAGATAAACCAATGCCCAGCCTGTAAGTTTGTTCATGGTGGGCATAGCACTTACTGCACCAAAAGGAAGATGCTGTGGAGGATACTGCTAGCAGAAGATGAACAACCCATGGGCTCGGAAGCCCTGGTAAGGATTGCCAAGTTGGCAGAAGAAATATGCAAGAGAAACAACCTGGAGATGGGTTTGGATTTTCCAATCAAAGGATCCCAGATGAAGGGAAAAGACAGGGCCTAAGGAACGCATCGGGTGTTCCAAAGGCCGGTAAGACTCAGAACAAGCGTGCCCCTATCACCCATGTTATCATCTCTAAAGACTGAGAATGGTGTATTCCCCTTAGATTGCCTGGTCTAGAGAAGCCCACTCCTGAAACGACCTCAGGCACAAAGGCAAGGAGGCGTTGAGTGGAACAAGCAAGATGAAGTCCTGGGTGTGACGCACAAGGGGACAAGTAGCGAAGTGAAGTGAAACGGAAAGGTGGATCAAACTCCTTATAAGCGGGTGCCTTGTGAGGGAAGACCCAAGAAGAATTGATTGGAGCTCCAATAATTTACAGGCGGTCTTATATACTACTACAATCCGGATTCAAGCGGAGCCTAAACTAGCTAAGGGCAGGCATGGTTACTAAAGATGGAAGTGCAAAGCAGAAACTGGCCTGGTCCGTGTGAGGGAGGTGATGCTGCGGGCTAAACGCTACTGGAGTGGGAAAGGGTGGTGAGCGATGGCACCATTGTGAGGTTAATGCCATTGGAGTGGGAATGGATGGCGTACTATGGCATGCAATGCACAGGTATTGCTATTGGCATGAGACTGGGTGGCGATATATGGTGCCATTGCGACTGCAGATTGCCTAAGTGCTGCGGTGCGGCATCAGTAGCCGGGTAAGTGGGTCTTTACTCTACCGTGGTCCGGTGCCCAGATGCTACGGCTACTGTGCTTACCGGTGTGGGAACAGGACTCAGGTAAGACCGAGTCATGGCACGTAGTATAGCTGTGAGCGTAACATGACCCCCTCCTTAAGGCCCAGATTCCAGATGGGCACCAGGGAAAATAGCGTGAATGGCGGAGTGAGAGACAGGACGAGGGGCAGAAGGGTGGGCATGGTGGAAGGTGGCGAGAGCATTGGGAGAGTTAGCCAGGTTGGAACGAGGTTCCCAAGTGCATTCGGAAATATCATACCCCTTCCAATGGACCAAGTACTGAAGACCATGGCCGGCCAAGCAGGAGTCGACGATATACTCGACCTCGTATTCAGGGATAGCAGGGTCAGCAGCCAGAGAAGAGGGATTGGGGTGAGGAGGGTGCTGACCAGGGAGTGGGGCAGCAAATGGTTTAACCCGCAAGACGTTGAGGATGGGGTGAATACAGTAAGAGGCGGGGAGGTCGAGGCGGACTGCATTGGGGCCGATGAGACCAATGATGGGGAACGGCCTGATCCAGCGATCTAAGAGTTTAGGGGATCCCGGAATAGAGAGATGTTCGGTGGATAACCAAACCTTATCCCCAATGGAGTAGGAGGGGGCCAGAGAACGCTTACCTGCGGCTGCTTGCTTTATTGTATCTTGCGAGGCACAGAGTCGCTCCTGGGCTTCCGCCAAGTGATTGGCGTACTGGTTGGCTAGGTTATCAGCTGTGGGGGATTGGGTGACAGTGGGTTCTATTCCAAGAACTGGGGCATACGTGTGGGTGAGCTGGAAAGGGGATTTTCCAGAGGTGGACGAAACCCTGGAGTTAATGGTGAACTGTGCGAGTGGGAGCCAGTTGCTCCAGGAGTCTGGGTGATCTGCGCAGTAAGTCCAGAGATATTGTCCTACCTCGCGGTTCATCCGTTCGGTTTGTCCATCAGTCTGCGGGTGGTAGGCGGTGGACAGTCATTGGTCTATCTGGAGCTGGCGGCAGAGATCCGTCATGAGGTGGGAGGCAAACTGGGGACCCCGATCCAAGACGATGGACTTTGGGAGACCATGGTGCTTCCAAATGTGGTGCAGGTAGATATTGGCGAGATCGAGGGAGGTGCAGGTGGAATCACATGGAACAAGCTCGACCACTTTGGAGAAGCAGTCCACGATGGTGAGTATGGCAGTGTATGAGTTGGAGAGAGGGAGTCCGGTGATGAAGTCAACCGAGATGTCCTGCCAGGGCCCCAATGGAATGGGTAGTGGCTGGAGGGGCCCTGCAGGAGGTCAATTAGAGGGTTTGACTTGGGCGCACCTCAGACATCTCTTCACGTAGTTGGCGGCATCGATTGCTAGGGACGCCCAGTCATAATGCCGGTGGAGTAACTCCACAGTCCGTGCAACCCCAGGATGGCCGGCCACCAGCGCATCATGGTGTAGGCAGAGTACCTCGGGTCTGCATGTGGGGGGTATGTACACTTTGCCATTCCTCATGCGGCATCCATCTTCGATGTGATATTCCTGGCCCTCAAGTCTTTTCTGCACCGGGGCCAGAAGCTTGATGGTCTTGTGCAAAATCTGATCTGTCAGATGGTCTCCGGAGTGGTGCAGGACTGTGGCTTCCTTGGTCACGGCTTCCTTGGCTTCCTCTTGCTGTGTTTGCTTGTGTGTGCGAACCTGTATCTGCTTAGGGGGAATCACCACCATGTCGTGGTTGTCCTCTGCATCTCCGACTGCTAAGTCCTCTCTCCGCGAGAGTGCATCGGCTTTACCCATGGTCGTGCCAGCCTTGTGGCACCACTTGAAGTTGAACCAGGAGAGGTATTGTGCCCAGTGGGCTTGCCTTCAATTTAGATTTTGCCGGGTCATGAACCACTTGAGGTTCTCATGGTTGTTCCATACCTCGAACTGCTGTTCGGCCCCTTCCAAGTAGTGGCACCAATCTTCCAAACCCCTAATCACACTCAATATCTCCTTGTCGGCTATGGGGTAGTTGCGCTCTTCTGGTGTCATTGCATGCGAGGCATAGGCTATGGGGTGCCACTTCTCATCTTCTTCCACCAATAGAACTCCTCCGGTTGCATAAGAGGAGGCATTGCACTCGAGTCGGTACTTCTTATTGTGATCCAGGTAGGCTAAAACGGGGGCGGTGGTAAAGGTCTCCTTGAGGTGGTCGAAGGCTGCCTGGCGCAGATCGGTCCAACAGAAGGGTTTGTCTTTCTTGGTTAGGTCATGAAGTGGCCACGCAATATGGGCAAAGTCTTGTATGAAGCGGCGGTAGAAGTTGGCCATGCCTAAAAAGGCCTGAACTCCTCTGACATTGATGGGGACCGGCCATTCCTTTATGGCAGTGACTTTGCTTGGGTCCATGCTTACCCCGTTTACCCCTACAATCATTCCGAGGAACTCTAGCTCCTTTACTCCGAAGGTGCACTTTTCCGGCTTAACAAAGAGGTCGTTTTCTTCTAATCGCCTGAGAACCTCTAGGACTACTGCTTCATGGGCCTTGCAGTCGTCCGAGGGGGTGAATATAAGGAGGTTGTCAATGTATACCATAACATTTTCAGCCATGTCGGCGAAGATGTCATTCATCATGGTTTGGAATGTGGCCAGGGAGTTGCATAACCCGAAGAACATCACCAGCGGCTCGAACGTGCTGCAGTGGCAGGTGAATGCGGCCTTCCATTCATCTCCTTCTTTGATTCGGATGTTGTTATACCCCCATCGGAGGTCCATTTTGGTGAAGAGGTGGGCCATGCAGAGCTTATCGATGAGTTGGGCGATGAGCAGAAGTGGGTAATTGTTGCGGACTGTGTGCTCATTGAGATACCTGTAGTCCTGGACCATGCATTTGTGGCCATCCTTCTTTGGCACAAAGAAGACCGGCGAGGTCTGTTCGGACTTGGAGGGTCGGATGTACCCCTTGGCAAGCTGTTTGTCTATGAAGTCGTCGACTTCCTTTTGCTCCTGTGGACTAAGGGGAATGTTGCGGCCTTTCCTCAGGGTGAAGGTGTCTTTTAGTTCAATGGCGTGGTCCCATGGCTTTTGGACTGGCATCCGTTCAGACTCCTTCTGCTCAAAGGTCTTGAGGTAGCAGTGGTACACCGGGAGTACTAACTCTCAAGGAGTTTTTCCTTCTTGCTGTTTTCTGGTGTACCATTGCTCCTCGGCGACCCAGATCTCCTGTTCTTCTGCTTGGCGGATGACCCACAATACTCCAGAGTAATTACACAGTTCTGGGCAATCAGGCATATGGACCGTGCTGGTCTTCCAATTGATCTGTGGGTTGTGTTCTTTTAGCCATGTGTACCCCAGAATCAAATCCTTGCTTCCTAGATCGGTTACCTCTACCCGGGTCTTTTCCACATGACCCTGGTATTCCAATAAAACCGTGGCTGCATGGGTAACAGGCCCCGCTTTGTTCGGGGTCCCATTGGCATTGTAGACATATATGGGCTGTGGGAGTTCTTCAGTAGGAATACAATTTTGGTGGACATACTCTCAGTGTATGAATGAGGACTGGGCCCTGCTATCAAGTAAGGCGGAGGCCAGTATGAAGTCGCCAGTGCGGGTCTTGATCTGAATCTGCATTAGTATTTCTTTCCTTTTCTGTTGCCCTAGTATGCGAATCTGTGGTGGGTTAGTCGGGGTTTCTTTGTGCATGTGTGGGGGAGTATACTTGTTAGAGGAATTAAGCATGGCATTTGGTTCACAGTTGCCACCGAGCTGCTGGGGAGCGGACTCCTCTGGACCAGGCAATCTAAGGGGAATACACCATTCTTGGTTTTTAGAGAAGATAACATGGGTGATAGGGGTGTGCTTAGTTGGAGTCTTACCAGCCTTTGGAACACCCGACGCATTCCTTAGGCCCTGCCTTTTCCCTTCATCTGGGATCCTTCGATTGGAAAATCCAAACCCATCTCTGGGTTGTTCCTCTTGCGGATTTCATCTGCCAACTCGGCAATCTTAACTGGGGGCTCTCTGGTGGCGAACTCTTCATCTTCTGCTAGCGGAATCCTCCGCAGCATTTTCCTTTTGGTGCAATAAGCGCTGTGCCCACCATGAACAAACTTACAGGCTGGGCATTGGTTAATCTTGGGCTTCCAGCATTCTTGAATTTGGTGGCCGGTCTGTTTGCAATTAAAGCATTTGGTGTGGGTGTTGCTGCTTGGGAGGGCGTATACATCTTCTTCGGTATTCTCCTGCGCTAACCCTCAACTGCTAATCCTTGCAGGGGCCTTCCTTTCGTACCCCCTTATGAAGCCAAGCGCTTCCATTGCGCATCCGGTCTTCCTGATATTGTCCAAATAGAGCGCTGGCTTATCCTGGCACTTTCCTTCCTTGAAGATCTGTAGGATGATATGGCGGGCCGTGTTTTGTTCCAAGAGGTGGACCGCATGCGTGTTGTCGATTTGTGCTTGCTGGTATAGAGCTTCCCAGCAGACTAAGAAGTTGTCGGTCCGCATGTTCTGCTGCTTGAACTCCTCCAGCTGGCGGCATGCCCAGTCTTTCTGATTCATGGCGTGGAAGAGGCCCTCAATCTTGGCCTTGCAGTTGGTCCACCGGTATGCATTGCCCTGGGATAGGCGTGTTTGCACGAAGGGGCTGGCTTTGGGTCCTTTGAGCCAGGATAGTACTGCCACAACCGCTTCATAGCTTCCTGCAGGGGCAATGTGTGCATTGATGCAGAGCCATGCTTTCATCTTGGCCCACCATTCTTCAAATTTGGTGATTGTTCCATTGTATTCGCCGGGGTCCACAAACAATTCAACTTTCTTCGAGGTACCTGGAGGGCCCGCTGTGGTGATTTGGCCTTGGAGCGTGGCTACTGTAGTCTGTCCAGTGGTCACCAGCTGCTCGAGATGGATGATCTCGTTGTTGGAGGCATGCAGTGATTGAGCGAGTTGGATATTCTGTGTGGTGATGGTGGTGAACTCGGCCACAATGGCAGTGAGTTTGTCCAGTAGAGGAATAGTGTTACGATCTACCTACCGGGTCTAGTGTACCGGCTCTTTTCTCTTTTTCGCTTCCTCTTTCTGTATTCCTTTTCCGGATCACCCCTATGCTTACTACTTAGTCTTGACTCAGGATACGCTCTGATCATATCCAATTGATATCTTTTTCTTCTTCCTTGTTCTCTTGCATTCTTTTGATTACCCAACTCCAACAGATTAGCCAGTATATAGGCCTAGCAGGCGCAACCCTGTAGCTCTAAGCTAGTCTTCCTTGATATCTATCTCCTTCGCCCCAGACCTCGGAGCCCACTAGAGTTTGTCTCTTCGGCTCACTAGCTTCACCTCGATCCAAGTCCTCAACAGACTGAGGCCAGATAAAGTCCCTTCGTTAGTAAGGGCATAGATACGTCGCCACTCTGTGCTATTCAAGGCTAAGGTCAACGTCCTACCTGGACTTGGTCTTAACATAAGACTAGCTTCCTCTTTCGTGCGCAGGTTGCCCTTGACGCAACCTTTCCCCCACCACGTCCCAACAACCCAACCTCCTCACCTTCCTCCGAAGGAACCGCTCCCCCTCCCTCTCCTCTGAGTCCGAACCACCTCGCTCTCCATCCCCTGTCGACAACGACCCAGACGATCGTCTAACTGAAACAGACGAAGAGACCAGACAGCTCACCAACGACTTTAGCTCTCTACTCTCTCTACTGCGCCCCCCTACCCCACCTTCCCCTCTCCCTGTACAGAGACCAGTCATATTCCGTAACCCTACCCCACCACTCCCGCCTCCTCCTCGCAGGATGTCTTCTGCCAAACCCATTGAGCTGAGAATAGGAACGCCAGAGGCATATGATGGATCCCATGCAAAAGCCAAGAGATGGCTGAACGTGATAAAGACTTACCTACTGGTAAACGATGAAGTCTACAACAAAGAAGCAAAGAAGATTGCCTTCACTCTCTCCTATATGATGAAAGGACCAGCTGCCACCTGGGCCTCCACCTTCCAGTCTGCTGCACTCGCTTCTAACTCTTTTGGAACCTTCACTGACTTCGAGAAGAAGTTCCTCCTAACCTTTAAACATGCCAACACCGAGCAGGAAGCCCTGAACTGGCTTTCTACTACGAAGGCCCTGAGTTTAAAGCGCCCTCACCTTGACACCGATCCCCTTGACTATTACTCCACCCTTTTCTCTATGAAGATGGCCGAAGCCAGACTTGATGAAACCAAGGACGCCCCCATCCTCATCAACTTTTTCGCAGCAGGACTTCCCACCCCCCTCATGAGATGTATCTACTCCATGGACACCGTCCCTACCACCCTCTCTGAATGGCACAAGCGAGCTAGACAGTTTAAGTCCCAATGGGACCAAGCTGATCATATCGCTCGCCTGGGAGCACCCACCCACTATATACCCCCTCAGCGTCGCAACCCCCCTTGAGACCCCAATGCCATGGACGTAGACCAACTCTCTCTCGCCCAGGAAGCAGAACATAAGAAAAGGGGACTTTGTTTCTCCTGCCACAAACCCGGACACGTCATTTGAGAATGCCCCTCTTGACAGAAACCCCTTCCCCCCATCAGAAGAATCACCAGAAAGATTGAGGCTGCAACCTCTTGGAACGAAGAAGAAGCACCCCAGAAAGATGAAGAGCCGATGAATATTGGGCAGCTGAGTGCCATGTTTAGAACAAAAGCAGGTTTTCAGTAGGGAGAGTCTGAACGACACGAAGCTCTCCACCCTATGTATCCTGTGAACGTAAATCCCTTACCATGCCAATCCACCTGATTTACCTCGAAGGAACACTGAAAACCATCGCCACCCATGCCCTTATTGATTCAGGAGCAGAGATAAACTGTTTAGATTGGAGTTTTGCCTCCCAGAAACAGATACCAGTAGAACGAACCAACCAGACCATCCTCACCCAGAACGCCGATTCCTCCCTCAACGCCCGCGTACACTACGTCACCTACCTTTTTGTCACCATCGCTGGGGTCACCCAGAAGATCCGCTTCTTTGTACTATGCCTAGGAAGACAAAGTGTTATCCTGGGGCACCCCTGGCTCCAGAACACCAACCCTGACATTGACTGGAGTAACGGAACCGTGACTATTAACCCTGCCCTAGATAAAGGGCATGAGTTATACTCTTACCAGAGGACCCCCCCTCCACCAACATTGATCTCTTCTCTCACCACCGCAGAGAAGGGACTCCAAGACTTCCTGGAACGACCATCCACAGAGCAATGGGTTAAGAACACTACTGGATATTACACCGCCCAGAGAGTCCTCCACTACGCACAGACGCATCACCCCTCTCACCCCATTACCCTCGAACTGGCTCGCATCTTGCAAGCCACAGATCTCACAATACAAGCTGCGCCAACCCCAAAGACCACCCTCCCTCCCTCTTACTCCGAATTCTCCTCTGTCTTCGAAAAAGAATCCACAGACCACGTACCTCCCTCCCGACCCTATGATCACGCAATTACCCTATCCGACTCCTTTGTTCCCAAGATCGGGAAACTCTACCCCCTCTCCCCTGATGAACGAAAGGCTACTGACGAGTTCATCGATGAAAACCTCGCATCTGGGAAGATCCACCCATCTAAATCTCCCCAAGCTTCCCCCTTCTTCTTCATCAAAAAGAAGGACGGAAAGCTCCACCCCTGCCAGGATTATCGATACCTAAATGAACACACCGTCCGCGACGCCTACCCCCTCCCCCTCATCTCCGACCTAGTTGACAAGGTGAAAGACTCCTCCGTCTTCACCAAGTTCGATGTGCGATGGGGCTACAATAATGTCCACATCAAAGAAGGTGACCAGTGGAAAGTGGCCTTTATCACCCACAGAGGCCTGTTCGAACCGACTGTTATGTTCTTCGGACTGACAAACTCCCCCCCGACCTTCATGCAGTTCATGAACGATTCCTTTCGCGACATGATCGCTGAAGGATGGCTCGTCATCTATATGGACGACCTCCTCATTCACTCCCCCACCCCCGAACTAGATCAGACCCAGGTCCGTCGGGTCCTTCAACGGATGAAGGAACTGGACCTTTACCTCTGACTTGAAAAGTGTACCTTCATGGCCTCCCAGGTAGAGTACCTCAGGATGATCCTCTCGAAAGGGCAGATTGCCATGGACCCCATTAAGGTCAAGGGGATTGCTGACTGGCCTACCCCTTCCTCTGTAAAAGAAGTCTGATCTTTCCTCGGCTTTGCCAACTTCTACTGACGCTTCATCCCTTCTTACTCCAACATTGTCGCCCCCCTTCTCGAACTCACCTGGAAAGACTGCCCCTGGCACTGGACCTCCTCCTAGCAATCCGCCTTTGACTCCCTCTGCAACAAGTTCACCTCCCAACCAGTCCTCTCCATGCCAGACTTGAACTGCCCCTTCACCATCTCCACCGACGCCTCCAAATTTGCCACTGGAGGAGTGCTCCTCCAAGCCGACTCTAATGGTGATCTTAAACCCTGTGCCTACATCTCCCAATCCTTCTCCCCCGCCGAAAGAAACTATGATATCTTTGACTGCAAACTTCTCACCATCATCCGCGCCCTGAAAACCTGGCGACAATACCTCCTCAGCTCCCCATTCCAGGTTCTGGTTCTCACTGATTATAAGAATCTCACATATTTCCGTAAACCCCAAAACCTCAACCGACGACAGGCCAGATGGATGCTGGACCTGTCAGATTATGACCTTTGTCTCCAACACGTCCCTGGCACCCAACTGGCTGCCCCCAATGCCCTCTCCTGCCACCCTGACCACGCCCCCTCCTCCCCTGACAACTCAGATGTTACTCTCCTCCCCGACAACCTCTTTGTCCACCTTATTGACCTCCAACTCACTACCCAACTCTGCATCTCCTTCACCACCGACCCCCTCGTCCTGGATGTTGTTCGTGCTATTGAAGGCAATATCCCCTCCTTCCTCTCCTCCTGCCTCTCTGACTGGAAGTATTCTGATGGAATACTCTCCTACCACGACCGTATTTACATCCCCGACTCCCCTGGACTCCGCCGGTCCATAGTCTTCTCCCACCACGACCATGAATCTGCTGGCCATCCTGGCTTCCTTAAGACCCGCCAACTAGTTGCCCGTGAATTCTGGTGGCCTGGTCTAGCCTCCTTCATCCGTAAATATGTTGAGGGCTGCGCAGTCTGCCAGCAGAATAAAGTAAACACTCATCCTACGCTCCCCCCCCTCACCCCCATCCCCTCCTCCTGCACCCGCCCCTTTCAACAGATCTCCTGTGATCTGATCACCAACCTTCCCCCCTCCTCCGGATTTGATAGCCTTTTGGTCGTGGTCGACCATGGGCTTACAAAGGGGGTGATCCTCTGCCCTACCACGAAAAACGTCACTGCCAAAGGGATCGCCCTTTTTTTCCTCACCAAAGTCTATACTAGGTATGGACTGTACGAAAAGATCATCTCTGATAGAGGCCCCCAGTTCGCCTCCAACTTTGCCCAAGAACTCAGAAAACTCCTAAAATACGACCTCGCCCTTTCCACCGCCTACCACCCACAAACGGACGGAGAGACCGAATGGGTGAACCAAGAGGTCAAAACTTACCTTCGTATCTTCTGTGGAAATAACCCTACCCAATGGTCAGATCTCATTCCTTTTGCAGAATTTGCTTATAACCACCGCCCGCACTCTGTTACCAATCAATCACCATTCTACCTCATGATGGGGTACGAACCACAACCGATCCCTACTATCTCTTCCCCTACACCCCTCCCCGCCTTAGAAAAGCGTCTTGCAGATCTAAATGCTGCCTGAAATGAAGCATTAGCTGCCCACAACTTGGCAGCTCAGGTCATGAAAGCTTGCACTCAAAGAAACTATTCCCCCTTCCGCAAAGGAGATAAGGTTTGGCTGAAAGCACGAAACCTGAGATGGACCCACACCTCCCCTAAACTCCTCAGTAAGCGAGAAGGACTGTTCGCTATCACAGAAGTGCTCTCCCCTATCACCTTTAGACTCCGACTGCCTTGCACCTGGAAGATCCACCTGGTCTTCCACGCTTCCCTTCTATCCCCTTACTGAGAGAACAATGTACATGGCCTGAACTTCCCCAAACCACCCGCTGACCTCTTAGGAGGCGAAGAGGAGTATGAAGTAGAGTGGATATTAAAACATCGAGGCCCCCTCTGGAACTGCAAGTTCCTGATCCGATGGAAAGGATATCCGCCAGAGGATGACTCATGGGAACCCGAGACGAACCTAAAAGGGACCCAAGCCCTCCTCACCAAATATCTCATGACCCATCACCTCCCTCCCCCACTATGAACTCCTCTGAAACCCCCTCCTACTCCCTTGTCCTTGACGCTATCATGCAGACCAAAGTCCCTGAGATGGCCAAGCTCGTCTTCTTCCCCAGCACTGACAACGAGATCCTTATGGATCTCTTCCTACGCGACCCCTGCTATGTCGTCGCCCTTGAACATCTCGTCCACCCAGACTCGCCCATCGGACAGCTACACACCTCCTTCCTTCAAATTGAAGGGTTTTATAACTTCTCTGAACATGTAGAATTACTAGACCCCATTCCCACCAGAGCTCATTCCATAGTAAATTCCCTCACCATCCACAGAGAACGCACCTCTTGAGGTGTTCTTGCCGCCTTGGTACAGCTAGGAGCACTGGACCTGTGTATTGATTTAGATCGCAACCTGGAGCGCCTCTCCAGAGCCCAACCCCCATCTCCAAACCCTGACCATCCCGTCCCTACTCCCCCTCATTCCCCTTCCCCCTTTGCTTCTGCCTTGATAGAAGTAGACGACACCTTGATCATTGAAGAAGACCTGATCTCTCCAGAGGATCTACGAAGACGAGCCCGGACTATCTTAGCAGACGCCCTGTGCAGGCAGGCAGAAGTCCCCCTCACCCCGAACCACCCCATATACCGCAACTCATGCTTCCATTGTCGACGCATTGGACACATCAAGGCCAGGTGTTTTCGCTACCAATGTCCCGCTTGTCACCTTTGGGCCCCTGATCATCTAATCACCGACTGCCCTGCCTGCACCCTTATCACCGCATCCCACATGATGTGTACTCGTTGTCACCGCAGGGGTCATTTCCGGACTCACTGCCCTTTATTCTGCCCTGCCCCACCACCATCTTCCAGTTCATCCTCTTCCTCGTCGCGCTCTACCTCTTCCTCTTCCGCATCCTCCTACTTTGAAGCCCCCACTCGCATGCAGCGTGCCCCCTCTCCTGATGTCATCCGACCAGTCAGACTCTTCAACCCCCAAGGAAGTCCTCAAGGAAGGATTTAGTGAGCTCAGGGATCTCACAGGCTAAGCGGGAGGTAATGTTACGATCTACCTACCGGGTCTAGTGTACCGGCTCTTTTCTCTTTTTCGCTTCCTCTTCCCATATTCCTTTTCCAGATCACCCCTATGCTTACTACTTAGTCTTGACTCAGGATACACTCTGATCATATCCAATTGATATCTTTTTCTTCTTCCTTGTTCTCTTGCATTCTTTTGATTACCCAACTCCAACAGATTAGCCAGTATATAGGCCTAGCAGGCGCAACCCTGTAGCTCTAAGCTAGTCTTCCTTGATATCTATCTCCTTCGCCCCAGACCTCGGAGCCCACTAGAGTTTGTCTCTTCGGCTCACTAGCTTCACCTCGATCCAAGTCCTCAACAGACTGAGGCCAGATAAAGTCCCTTCGTTAGTAAGGGCATAGATACGTCGCCACTCTGTGCTATTCAAGGCTAAGGTCAATGTCCTACCCAGACTTGGTCTTAACAAATAGTGGGGTCTGCGATGGTATCAAGGAGTACCTGCGACATACTGGAAGTGGACTTCTTTCTTGATTACTGGCACCTTGTATTTCTTATACCAGCTGCAGCTGGGCCTTTCAAATGGGAGCGGTGCTAAAGGTCCTGCACAGACTACGGTCTTCTGATCTCAATAGTCTCCTGGATGCAGCCTATTGAGGATCCTGATTACTCTTCCTTCAGGATGCGTTCGGTGTTCTCTCGGCTTGCTGAGTATTCCCCCTATAGCTAAAGCTGGGAATGGTTCTTCAAATTAATCTGTAAATAAAAACTACCAGTCATCCTGGGGTGCTGGCTCTGCCCAGTTGGTAGGGATAGTCTCGTAGCGGAGGTTGCGACCTCGTATGCCGGTGGGTGTGGAGGTGATAAGGGAGTATTCGCCTGTAGATAGCTGTAAAGAAATCAAAAGGGTATTGTGATCAAACTGAATGCGGGTGAGAAGATGATAAATGCAAAACACAAGTAGCCAAAAAGAAATAAAACAAGAAGCTAAAAGGGA
The DNA here is from genome assembly GCA_038093995.1 of Tylopilus aff. callainus. Lineage (NCBI taxonomy): Eukaryota > Fungi > Basidiomycota > Agaricomycetes > Boletales > Boletaceae > Tylopilus > Tylopilus aff. callainus. Next base: position 15,233 of record JBBPTI010000024.1, on the reverse strand, counting down.
GTACCAAAAGAAAAATGGGAACATCCTTGGAAGTGAAAGCTAAAACTAGAAAGGGTGGCAAACACAAAGATGTAAGTACAAAAAGGGAAATTAAAGGAACTTGCTGGGCCGTTTCAGAAGGTTTCTTGGGTGGAGGCGGCCTGGCTCATCAAGACTGCGCACCAGTATGGTACCGGATGTCCTGGACTGTCTTGGGTGCGAGTGGAATGGCGGGAAATGGAAGGGGTGGTGAAGGCAGTCCGGCCCACAGCAGGCACGGTAATCTGGTGAAGGGGGAAGGGGTGTGGCGAGCTCTGCCTCTATGCGAGCGCAGTACTCCTGGTAGTGACGGGTTTGTTCTTCGGCCTCAGCAATGAGCCGGCAAAGAGTGGAAGGCGAAGGGATAGGTGACGTTGGCCGAACGAAGTCATTCGGATTGATGTCAGCACTTAGGGATGGGGGATAAACAAGTGTGGGCGTATCTGAAGCCCTGGACCTTGCGACGAAATCTGTGATAGCCTGGTCAATCTCTTCCCACAGCTCTCTCTGCTCTCTCTCAGCAGCAGCAGTGGCGTCAGCTTCGAGGCAGGAAGTGACGGTGGTGAGGAGGTTGAGGTTGATGGGGCGAGGGGCGACTACTAGACAGTGTCTGCCTGTTGTGCTGCCAACGACAACAGCGGGGGCCAACTTGGCATGTGTACCATTCACTAGTGTCCTTCCACGTCAATAAGGGGGATGTGGGCTCTGCTCTGCTTACTGATAGCGAAAAAGGTTGGTGATGGGTGGGGTGTTCAGGGCGGCTGAAGAGCGACAGCGGCAAATGGGAGAATCAATTCTTAATGAAATGACCTTGGGCACAAAGGCAAGGAGGCATCGAGTGGAACAAGCAAGATGAAGTCCCGGGTGCGACACACAAGGGAACGAGTAGCAAAGTGAGGCGAAACGGAAAGGTGGATCAAACTCCTTATAAGCGGGTGCCTTGTGAGGGAAGACCCAAGAAGAATTGATTGGGGCTCCAATAATTTACAGGCGGTCTTATATACTACTACAATCCGGATTCAAGTGGAGCCTAAACTAGCTAAGGGCAGGCATGGTTACTAAAGATGGAAGTGCAAAGCAGAAACTGGCCTGGTCCGTGTGAGGGAGGCGATGCTGTGGGCTAAACGCTACTGGAGTGGGAAAGGGTGGTGAGTGATGGCGCCATTGTGAGGTTAATGCCATTGGAGTGGGAATGGATGGCATACTATGGCGTGTGATGCGCAGGTATCGCTATTGGCGTGAGACCAGGTGGTGACATATGGTGCCATTGCGACTGCAGATTGCCTAAGTGCTGCGGTGCGGCATCAGTAGCTGGATAAGCGGGTCTTTACTCTACTGTGGTCCGGTGCCCAGATGCTGCGGCTACTGTGCTTACTGGTGTGGGAACAGGACTTGGGTAAGACTGAGTTGTGGCGCGTAGCATAGCCATGAGCGTAACAACTCCCCAGTGGCTCGGTGGCAACCATGAACCAAATGCCATGCTTAATTCCTCTAACAAGTACACTCCCCCTCACATGTGCAAAGAAATCCCGACTTCACCCCCACAAATTCACATACTAGGGCAGCAAAAGAAGAAAGAGATACTCATGCAGGTACAGATCAAAACCCACACTGGCGATTTCATACTGGCATCTGCCCTGCTCGATAGCGGCACCCAGTCCTCATTCATACACCAAGAGTATGTCCGCCAAAACTGTATCCCTACTGAAGAACTCCCGCAGCCCATATATGTCTACAATACCGATGGGACCCCAAACAAAGCAGGGCCTGTTACCCATGCAGCCACTGTCCTATTGGAATACCAGGGTCATGTGGAAAAGACCCAGGTAGAGGTAACCAACCTAGGAAGCAAAGATCTGATTTTGGGGTATACATGGCTAAAAGAACACAACCCACAGATTAATTGGAAGACCAGCACAGTATCCATGCCGGAATGCCCAGAGTTATGCAACTACTCTGGAGTGTCGCAGGTCATCCACTGAGCAGAAGAATTGGAAGTCCAGGTCGCCGAGGAGCAATGGTATACTGGAAAACAGCAAGAAGAAAAAACTCCTCAAGAATTAGTACCCCTGGTATACCACCACTACCTCAAGACCTTTGAGCAGAAGGAGTCTGAACGGATGCCAATACGAAAGGCATGGGACCACGCAATTGAGTTAAAAGACACCTTTGTCTCATGGAAAGGCCGCAACATCCCCCTGAGTCCCCAAGAGCAAAAGGAGGTAGATGAGTTTGTGGATGAACAGTTGGCAAAAGGGTATATCCGGCCCTCCAAGTCCGAACAAACCTCCCTGGTGTTTTTCGTGCTGAAGAAAGATGGCCGCAAGCGCATGGTACAGGATTACAGGTACCTCAATGAGCATATGGTCCGCAATAACTACCTGCTCCCACTCATTGCCCAGTTAATCAACAAACTCCATACTGCCCACCTCTTCACCAAGATGGACCTCTGCTGGGGCTACAATAATGTCTGGATAAAGGAAGGAGATGAATGGAAAGCCGCATTCACTTGTCATTGCGGCACATTCGAGCCACTAGTAATGTTCTTCAGCTTATGCAATTTGCTGGCCACATTCCAAACCATGATGAACAACATCTTTGCTGACATGGCCAAAAACGTTATGGTATACATTGACGACCTGCTCATCTTCACTCCTACCAATGACCAGAAAGCCCATGAAGCAATAGTTCTAGAGGTCCTCAGACAGCTGGAAGAAAACAACCTCTTTGTCAAACCAGAAAAGTGCACCTTCAGAGTAAAGGAATTGGAGTTCCTCGGAATGATCGTAGGAGTAAATGGGGTAAGCATGAATCCAAGCAAGGTCACCGCCATAAAGAAATGGCTGGTCCCGACAACAGTCCGAGGAGTTTGAGCCTTCTTATGCATGGTGAACTTCTACTGCTGCTTCATACAGGACTTTGCCCATATCGTGTGGCTGCTCCATGATCTGACAAAGAAAGACGAGCCCTTCTGCTGGACCGACCAGCGCCAGGTGGCCTTCAATCACCTTAAGGAGACCTTCACCACTGCACTGGTCCTAGCCTACCCAGATCATAACAAGAAGTATCGGCTCGAGTGCAACACCTCCTTGTATGCAACCAGTGGGGTTCTATTGGTTGAAGAAGATGAAAAATGGCACCCCATAGCCTATGCCTTGCATGCAATGATGCTGGAAGAGCACAACTACCCCATAGCTGATAAGGAGATGTTAAGCGTGATTAGGAGATTAGAAGACTGGCGCCACTACCTGGAAGGGGCCGAACAACAGTTTGAGGTATGGAATGACCACAAGAACCTCAAGTGGTTCATGACCCGGCAGAATCTCAATCAGAGACAAGCCCGGTGAGTGCAATACCTCTCTCGCTTCAATTTCAAGTGGTGTCACAAGGCTGGAACAACCATGGGGAAAGCCAATGCATTGTTGTGGAGAGAAGATTTAGCAGTTGGAGATGCCAAGGACAACCACAATGTGGTAGTGATTCCCCCCGAGCAGATACAGGTTCGACGGACCAAGGGCAAGGCACCCGAAGCAGAAGAAGAAGGAATGACTGAGGAAGCAACGGTCTTACACCACTCTGGAGACCATCTGACCAATCAGATCTTGCATAAAACGATCAAGCTTCCCCACCCAATGCAAAAGAGATTGAAAGGACAGGGATACCGCATTGAGGATGGATGCCAGATGAAGGACAGAAGGGTATACGTGCCCCCAGTCTGTAGGCCTGAGATACTCCGATTACATCATGATGCGCTGGTAGCCAGCCATCCTGGAGTTGCGAGAACCATAGAACTGCTATGCTGACACTATGACTGGGCATCAATGAACAAGGATGCCGCCGACTACGTGCAGAGGTGCCCAAGGTGCACCCAAGTTAAGCCCTCAAACAAACCTCCTGCAGGGCCCCTCCAGCCTCTACCAATACCTTTGGGGCCCTGGCAAGATATTGAAACAACTTGAGCCGGAGCTGTCAAGCCTAGGGCTTAATAGTGGCGAATGCCGATGGCGAGGATGAGAGTTGCAATGTGTCTTCAAGGGGAGCCATGCTGTCATAGGTCCTTATGGTCATGCAATAAGAGCGGGAAAGGCAATAGGCATTTATACAGCAGCCTAGTCGATAGCCTTCAAGACCTTAGTGATACAGTATCATCGTGGGTCTAGGCCTAGTAGCTTGTGAGGCCACTATCCATCAATGATAAGCTGGGGTCTAGAAGGGTAGCAGCTAGGGTTTATATACTGTTACAGGGTTTGTATGTATTTGTACACTATTACTACATATGGTCCGTCAAGGGCCAGCTTAGTTACTGTATATGGTCTGCTGAGTTCATAGGTCTCTGTGGGTCAAAGGGATGTCTTGGTCCATGTGAGTGGGGCTGTATGGCATAAGGCATAGGCTGTGGTGCAGGCGAATGGCTATTGGTCATGAGTCCATGTGAGTCATGCCAGGTCTATGTGTGAGTATCGCTATGGGCCGCGGTATGAGGGCAGTGCGATGGCGAGTGATTGCATGACTATGGTGTGATATGGCGTGATGTGGGACTGCAGAGCAGGACCAGGGGGTGCAGAGTGCTGAAGGCAGTGTCAGGGCTAAGGGTTGTGATGCAGTGACATACCGTGAGCAAGTCTGACAAGCGAGAGCCATTTCGTGAGCCTATCTGCGGGGCGCAAGCCGTGTAGTGGTGAGCACGTGCATGCATGTATGCCATGCGACTGTAAAGGAGTCTGGGGTCTGTCTCTATATCTCAAGAGGCAGCATTGTCTACAAGTGCTGGTGTGTACCATGAAGGGGGTCATGCCTATCTGGGGCATGAGGGCTATGCTGAGTGGCTTTGTGAGGGTCTGGATTGTATCATATTGCTGATGGATCAGATATTGTCAGGTGAGCGTGGGACTGCAGGTCATGTGCAGGGAGCCATAGCGGAAACGAAGGCGAGTGGTGACTATAGGGTGACAAGGGACGAGAAGCACTATATCGTAGGGCATTGTAGGAGTGCTGGAATAGTAGCGAGGGAGTGTGAGCAACTGAGCTAAGGGCCAGAGCGAGGAAAAAGTAGGATGGGTCCCGTGTGTAGCATCAAGTACAGCGTGATCATAACAGATATCTCCATAGACTTCATCACCAGCCTCCCCTCCTACACTGCCATACTCACCATTGTCGACCGCTTTGGAGAAGCAGTCAAACTCATCCCATGTGACTCTACCTGCACCTCCCTTGACCTCACTGATATCTACCTGCACCACGTCTGGAAGCATCATGGCCTCCCGAAGTCCATTGTCTTGGATCGGGGCCCTCAGTTCGCATCACGCCTCATGACAGATCTCTGCTGTCAGCTCCAGATTGACCAAAGGCTCTCCACTGCATACCACCCACAGACCAATGGACAGACCAAACGGATGAACCAGGAGGTAGGGCAATACCTCCAGACTTACTATGCAGACCACCCAGACTCTTGGAGTGACTGGCTCCCACTCGCACAGTTCACTATCAACTCTCAGGTATCGTCCACCTCTGGCAAGTCCCCTTTCCAGCTCACTCACACCTATGCTCCGGTTCTTGGAATCGAACCCACAGTTACCCAATCCCCTACCGCTGATAACCTCACCAACCAGTATGCTGATCATCTGGCTGAGGCCCAAGAACGACTTCACACCTCACAAGACACAATGAAGCGAGCAGCAGCCAGTAAGCATTCTCTGGCCCCCTCCTACTCCATCGGGGATAAGGTTTGGCTCTCCACTGAGCACCTCTCAATTCCGGGTTTCCCGAAGCTCACTGATCATTGGATTGGCCCATTCCCCATCATCGGTCTCGTCGGCCCCAATGCCGTCCATCTTGACCTCCCCACCTTATACCGTATTCATTCTGTCCTCAATGTCTTGTGGATTAAGCCATTCATCACCCCACTCCCCGGTCAGCACCCTCCTCATCCCAATCCCTCCTCTCTGGCTGCTGACCCAGCTACCCCTGAATACGAGGTCGAGTATATCATCGACTCTTGCTTGGCCAGCCGCGGCCTTCAGTATTTGGTCCATTGAAAGGGGTATGATATCTCTGAGTGCACTTGGGAACCCCATTCCAACCTTGCTAACTTCTCTGATGCCCTCACTGCTTTTCACTGTGCCCACCCTTCCACCCCTCATCCTGTCTCTCACTCTGCCATTTGTGCCATCTTCTCTTCTGCCCATCTGGAATCTGGGCCTTAAGGAGGGGGACATGTTACACTCACAGCTATGCTACATTCCATTCTTTCCTACATTGCCTTCTTTAGCTACCCTTCCTCATGCCACAGCACTGCAACTCAGTATTGCCTGAGTCCCTTTCCCACACTGGCTAGCACAGTACCCACAGCATTCCGGGCACCAGACCATGGTAGAGTAAAGACCCGATTACCTGGGTACTGATGCCGGCCGCAGCACTTAGGCAATCCACAGTTGCAATGGTGCCATATCTCGCCATCCGGCTGCATGCCAATAGCGATACTCGTGCATTGCATGCCATAGTATGCCATCTGTTCCCACTCCAATGGCATTAACCTCACAATGGCGCCATCACTCGCCACCTGTTCCCACTCCAGTAGTGTTTAGCCTGCAGCATCACCTCCCTCACACAGACCAGGCCAGTTTTCGTCTTGCACTTCCATATTTAGTAACCATGCCTGCCCTTAGCTAGTTTAGGCTCTGCTTGAATCCCAATTGTAGTAGTATATAAGACTGCCTGTATTATATCGGAGCTCCAATCAATTCTTCTTGGGTCTTCCCTCACAAGGCACCCACATACTAGGAGATTGACTCATTTTCCCATTTCGCTTCACTTTCGCTACATGCTGCCTAGTGCCTAGCACCCGTAGTCGTCTTCACTCTACACCTCCCAGTGCCTTGCACCCAAGGTCGTTTCAGGGCTGGAGTAACGTAAATACAATTGAAGGGTTCAGGATAAGGACTTGGCACAGGACTTGTGTGTTGTGCCCTTACCAAGGCTTGCATCCTTGATTTCAGAGGTCAGAAGCATCAAGAGAGAAGACAGAGGTAGGGGATGAGGGACTCAAATACAGGAGGGTGACTTGTGTTAATATTTGTACTGAAGTACAACTTGGAATTCGTAGAGTTTATATACTAAAGTATATAGCAGAATTTGGAATAAGAAATGGAAGTGATTATGAATGTGATACAGAGAAACACAGTGATCAGTAATCAAGATGGAGTATGGAGGTGAACTATGCTGGAGGGTGATACACTAAGGAATGTAGAGTTACAAATAAAAGAACTAAGACAAATGGAAATAAGGCAGAGGCAGTGCCAGGTGCACAGTTTGGAGATGTGAATCCTGGAATCTAATCACCTGCAAGTTACCTAGTTAAAGCTGTGTGCAACCTGATATGGCACAAATTATGGTTTGGGTGGTGCACAGGATGTGGTAAAGGTGTCTCATGTGGGAAAGTAGTTCAAATAATATGGACTTCGGATTTGTGCCAGAGTCTCCAGGATTTGCTTATAGGGGTTCTGGAATGGATATGATAGTGCCCCCCTTTTAGGTCTGAGTCCTCGAGGACTGGATAAGCCATGGGAACAAAGTTGTGTGGTCTGATGTGGTGTCATGTGAGTGGAGTGTGTGTGATCAATGAACAGATTTGGAACTCTGATGAAGCTGACACATAAAAGCCTAGCGTCAGTTGGAGTCATCTGTCAACCTACTCTTAAGCATGTCTGACCTCAACAACATTCAGCAATGGTCCAAAGAATGCCTCAGGGAGGACCTGGGCAACAGTGCCAAGGTATGGAAGGCAAAGGCAGATGAATGGTGGAGGCGTGTGTTGGAGGTGAGGCAGAGGTGTGAGGAGGAGGAAAAGAAGTGCAAGGTGGAGGAGGAGAAGGCATGGTGTGAGGTGGAGGAGCAGTGGTGATGGAGTGTCAAAGCAGCGGCACAGAAGAGGGTAAGTGACGACCATTATCAGGAGTTCAGCACTAACAAACCCTAGGTGGAAGCAGCACAGGCACAGCAATGTGTCAACAAGGGAAAGGGGAGAGAGAAGATGGCACCGAGGTGCATCTGGTGCAAGGACCAGGGCCTAGAGTGCGCCCTGGGCTCTGGTAAGTCCACATCCTGTGTGGAGTGCCGGAAGGTAAAGGCTAAGTGTGAGTGGCCCAGAGTGGAGAAGATGGAGAAGCAGTGGAGGAGGGTGGAAAGTGAGGCCGGGCTGTCAAAGAAGAGAAAGAGGACAATGGAGGAGACAGATGAGGAGGAGGGCCTGAGTAGGGCAAAGGTGAAGGTGAAGAAGGTGACCATGCTGAAGAGACCACCTGCACTGGAGGAGCCTTCAGACACAGTCTGGGCCCTCTGGGGCATTTGTAACACGATTGAGGGCATAAGGGTGTGCCTCGATCTCCAGAATGACATCCTCTGGAGCATTTTGCTCCTGGGGGTTGAGAAGGTGTATAGCAAGGATGCAGAGGAGACTGATGCAGAGGAGGAGTTGAAGTCCGCCAACAAAGAGGAGGCCCATGGCGAGCTCAGGGACTTGTGGGTGGACAGGTTGGAGAATGACTTCACCTAGATTGGGAACGGAGGACAGAGGTGTAGAATAGTGATCATGTTTTCCTTTATTATTTTAATTTGTCAAGGAGTGAATGGTGTGGGATGAAAAGGAATGTCAGAGTTGTTCCAGTGCTAGGATAGGATGGGTCTGGGCTTATCAGGGTACTTCTGGTGGAAATCCTCGATAAGTTCTTTTGCATTCCCTAACTCTGTAGTGAGTAACCAGGAGGTCTTGTCATTAGTTCCTTCATATCCAAGCCATCGTACCAGGTACAGGAGTTGACATTAATGTCATCTCCTATTAATTTTGAAATCAAGTATTTCCTCAATCTCATACTCTGGTTTACCATCAACCTCGACTGGAGGTGGTGGAGGTTGGACTCAGTTCGGAATACTGTTCAGAGTGCATGGTTCTAACTGTGAAATGTGGAAAACTGGGTGTACAGAATGCATGGAGTCGGGGAGTTTCAGCGTAAGAGAATGTGTGCCAGATTTGGCTATAATACTGAAAGGACTGAGGTATTTTTCAGAGAGTTTCTTTGAGGGCCTAGTAGAACAGAGGTATTTCACCTTAAGGTACTGTATACCTGATCTCCAACTTTGAAGTCTGGAGCAGGACTGCATTTCTTGTCTGCTGGTCCTTGATAGCACTTCTGTGCTTCCAGCATTTCCAACCGGAGGAATTCGTGAAGTTGATCCAAGTCTGTAACATAGGACTGGGCTGTGGAGGAGGTAAGGTCATGATCAGAATAGACAGAGATGTTGGGGTGGTATCCCTTATTAGTGAAGAAGGGAGATACACCTATAGTAGCACTAGGCATGTTGTTATAAGCAAACTCTGCAAGGGGTAGGAGTTCTGCCCAGTTGTCCTGTTGGTAGTTGCAATAGATCTGGAGGTATTGCTCAAGTGTCTGATTAGCATGCTCTGTTTGGCCATCCCCCTCTGGGTGATAACTGGAGGTGAAATAGAGGTGCATATCTAGTGCTTTACCTAGGGATTGGAAGAAATGAGATACAAACTCAGAGCCCCTGTTGGAGGTGACATGGGAAGGGACTCCATGCTTGGAGAAGATGTACAACAGGAATAACTTGGCTAGTTCAGCAGAAGTAACTGTATTGTGAGTGTTACGATCACGCTGTACTCGATGCTATGCATGGGCCCACGCTACGCTTTTTCCCTTGCTCTGGCCCTTAGCTCAGTTGCTTGCACTCCCTCACTACTATTCCAGCACTCCTACGATGCCCTACAATATAGTGCTCCTCGTCCCTCATCACCCTATAGTCGCCACTTGCCTTCATCTCCACTATGGCTCCCTGCATGTGACCTACAGTTCCATGGTCACCTAATGATATCTGATCTATCAGCGATGCCTCGCAGCACAGTCTCACACCAGTCACACATGACCCTGCACGTGATACAATCTAGACCCTTGCACAGCCACCCGGCATAGTCCTCATGCCTCAGATAGGCACGGCCTCCTTAGACGGCAGATCTCAGCACTTGTAGACAGCCATGCTCCTTGAGATATAAAGCCCCGGACTCCTTTACAGTTGCCCGGCAGACACACATGCACATGCACACAGCTCACACCATGAATAGGCTCACTCAAATGGCTTCCACTCGTTGGACTCACTCACAGTATGTCACCACATCACAACCCTTCACCCCAACATCGCCTTCGGCACTCCACATCTCCCAGTCCCACTCTGCAGTCCCACATTACGCCATATCACACCATAGTCACACAATCGCTCATCATCGCACCGCCCTCATTTCTTGGCCTATAGCAATACCCGTGCATAGACACTGGCATGACTCATATGGACTCATGACCAATAGTCATTTGCCCTCATCACAGCCTACGCCTTACGCCATACAGCCCCACATAGCATTACACTGCCCCGCACTGCTTCAAGCATAGCCCCACTTGCATAGACCAAGACATCCCCTTGACCCACAGAGACCCATGAACTCTGCAGACCATATATGGTAACAAAGCCAGCCCTTGACGGACCATATGTAGTAATAGTGTACAAATAGGTACAAGCACTGTAACAGTATATAAACCCCAGCCACTATCCCTCAAGACCCCAGCTTATCATTGATGGATAGTGGCCTCACAAGCTACTAGACCTAGACCCACGATGACGCTGTACCACTAGGGTCTTGAAGGCTATTGACTAGGCTGCTGTATAAATGCCTATTGCCTTCCCCACTCATACTAGAACGATCAGTAAGACCCATGACAGCAAGGCTCCCCTTGACGACACGTTGCAACTCTCTCCTTTGCTATCAGCATCCGCCACTACTAGCCCTAGGCTTGACAGCTCCGGCTCGAGTTGTTTCAGTGAGTTGGAATGAAGACCATCTGTTTTGATAGCCTGTCTACCACTACAAGGATTGCTGTGTAGCTGTCCGAAGTGGGAAGCTGTTCGATGAAGTCCATGGAGATGGAGTTCCATGGTTTCTCCAGGACCAGAAGCTGCTTTAGGAGACCAAATGGACGATGACAGGGGACCTTGGCTCTAGCACAAGTGGTACAAGAACTGATGTAGTCTTTGACAAAGGTCCAGATACCAGGCCATGTATACTTGTGGTGAATGAGTTCAAGAGTCTGGTTCTGTCTGAAATGTCCGGTAGTAGGGTGGTCATGGAAGATCTGGAGAATGCAGAGGCATAGATCATTAGCTTTGGGGATGTAGATGCAATTGTCCTGTAGTAGGAGCCCTTTGGAGGAGATAGTCCATCGAGGGTCATCCTGTGACTTGGAGGAAATAAGGGGTGATGTAACTGGATTGTTGGGTAGGGCAGAGAGAATGTTGGACTGAAGTTGTTCAACATCTAGGAGGACAGAGGCCCAAAGTAGTGGGAACTGTAGGTGAGTAGTCCAAAGAGATGATGCGAGCTGTTCTTGGGTAAAAATGGGCCTATAATTGTCCAGGTTGACATGAGCGAAGTCCTTATCCCCCTCTTTGGGGTAGACATCCCAATGTCTAGTTAGTGCATCAGGTTTAGCTCCTAGCTTACCAGGGTGGTATCGGACTGCCATATTGAACTGGCAGAGGAACTCCGACCAGCGGGCCTGGTGGCATGTTAGGAGCTTGGTGGTGGAGAAGTACTCGAGATTCTTGTGATCCATGATGACATCTATAGGAGTAGTGGAGCCTTCAAGGTAATGATGCCAGGTAGTAAATGCTTCGAAAATTGCCAAGAGCTCCTTATCATGAGTGTCATAGTTCAATTCCACTCCAGAAAGGGTGTGGGAGTAGAACACAACAGGGTAAATTTCTTGATCGGAGCAGGTGATAGATAGGATGCTGGCTATGGCATAGTTGGAGGCATCAGTTTCGATAGTAATCAGAGCATCCAGAGACCAGTGCACAAGCACCAGGGTGGAGGTGAATGCTTCCTTTAGGCATTTGAAAGACTTCTTGCAGTTGTCGGAAAAGTTCCAAGGAACTCCTTTGCGAGTGAGATGCATAAGAGGGATTACAATATCTGAATAACCCTGGATAAACTGGCAGTAAAAGTTGGCAAATCCTAGGAAGGACTGGATGTCCTTGACTTTCCTAGGTTCAGGCCAATCCAGGATTGTCTTGATCTTGTTGGAGGCCATAGAGAGGCCAGAAGAGGAGAGAATAAATCTGAGGTATTTGACAGTTTCTGAATGGAATTTGCACTTTTCTGGTTTGAGATAAAGTCTGTTGGCATGAAGGCACCAGAGGACTTCCTGGACATGTTTGTGATGTGATTCCAGGTCATGGGAGTAGATCAGTATGTCGTCGAGGTAGATCACGACACTTACATCCAATATGTCAGCAAATATGCTGTTGATGAAACATTAGAATGTGGCGGGGGCATTGGTGAGCCCAAAGGGCATTACCAGCCATTTGAAAGATCTGTAGCAGGTCCAGAAGGAGGTCTTCCACTCATCTCTTTCAGCAATGCGAACCAGATGGTAGGCATGCTGGAGATTGAGCTTTGTATAAATCTTGGCACTGCTAGGGGCATCCAGAAGATTGGAGGTCTGGGGAAGTGGGTAGCAGTCTTTCTTTGTGATTTTGTTTAATCCTTGGAAATCAACACATAAGTGGAGGGAACTGTCTTTCTTTTGGACAAAAAGAACAGGGGTGGCATGAGGTGAGGACGATTGGCAGATGAAGCCTATCGCCAGATGTTCATCCAGGAAGTCTTGGAGAGACTCTTGTTTGGAAGGGGACATGGAATAGATCTTTCCTATTGGAGGTGTTGCACCTTCCTCCAGCTCGATCTTCAGGTCGAAGGACAGATGAGGCACATGTGTGTTGGCCTTTTTCTTGCTAAAGATGTCCTTGAATTCATGATACTCTGGAGGAACTCCGGAGAGGCTTATAGGTTCCTTGTGATTGTCAGTGACTGTAGTGGCACAAGCAGAGAGTGAGCAGAGGGAGATGGTGAACTGAACTGAGCCTTCCATCTTGCATGCTCACTTGAAAGCTGCAGCATTGACAAAGGAAATGGGTGGGCATCGAAGTCCAGGTGCCTTGGGCAAATCTGTGGTGTTTTCTTCCAGAGAGTGCTGAGTGTCAGGGATGGATATCCTGGAGTTGGGCCCCAGAAGGGCAGAACTTGACATCAGGGTTGGCATTCTTGTGCTAGAAGATTGGAATGTGATGCTGCTCGTAGCCCAGTTAATCAATGGATTATAATGGGCAAGCCAGCAATGTCCTAATACTAGTGAACATGATGAATCCAACAAGATTACATAGAATGTATCAGAGGTGGTTTCACCCATAGCAAAGGAAAGTGTTAGATCTATGACAGAGGAAATGAAAGCAGATGAGGACCTGTCGAAAAGACAGAGGAGGATTGGAGGGGTGGAGTAAGTAGGGATATTGTTCTTCTTTACAAAAGTAGAGTCTATAAAGCAATGAGTAGAGCCAGAATTGAGAAGGGTAGGTACATTGAAAATAGAAAGGTGAGGAAGGGAAACAGGTAGAAGTAGGGAATTAGGGTTGGAAAGACAGGATGCGTTGAGACGGAGTTCCTGAGGGGCACAGTCCAGAGCAACATGACTACCAGCCTGTGCTTTATTGGAGTCACATACTATTTTTTTGCCTCAGAGGAGGCAGAATTGGTGGTGGGTATCACTGGAGTAGCAGCAGCTGCACAGCCTTTCACAGCCCTAGAGGTGGACTTTGGACACTCCTTGGTGGTATGTCCGGACTGTCTGCAGAACAGGCAAAGTCTGAGCTTCATTTGGTGTTGTTGTTCCTCTGGGAGGAGCTTGCCATCCTTGCCAAGCTTGGACAAAATGAAGTCAGAGGTGGAAGGGTTGTTGCCCTTCTTGAGGTTGGTGGAGACGGGGGTGCCTGTGGAGGTGCCTTTGGACTTGTCATCCTTAGGCTTAGGGGTTGACAGAGTATTGGATGGAGTGGGTGATGATTTCATTGTAGAGGAGTTCAAGTTACCTGTATGCAATCCTGGGGCTTTGGTAGTGCACTGGATCTCTTCTTTGCACTCCCAATATCGGTGGTCGATTTGTTGGGCAAGTTCTCAGAGATCATTAAGGTTGTCCAGCTTGCCTTGATGAGACAATTTGTCCTTGATGTGATCTGGAAGTCCTATGTAGAAGCTCCAGTGAAGGGTGCCAGTGCCCCATTCATGGACTTGGCTAGCCAAACAATTCCATTCAACGATGTACTTAGAGATCCACTGATTGTCCTTCATATGGAGTTGCTCGAGTTGAGCTTCCACATCAGTGACAGGGTCATGAGGTCCGAAATTGGACTGTAATTCAATGAGGAAGTCGAGCCAGCTATCCATCCAAAAAGGATGGACTCTGGGTGCCTCTTGTCCAAATAGGTCCAGTTCAAAGTATTTGAGCGCAATGCCTTTGAGGTAAGATTGAGTGAAGGTAATCTTCCGTCAGTCTTTATGGAATGACTTTGGGTTTGCCTGGAAGGTTATCTCACATTGTACAATGAAGGGGTCTGGTTCCTGAACCTTGGGTTTTGGACCCTTGAAGCTCCGCTTCCTAACTGCATGTTGGATCATTTCCCTAATGGCATCAGCCAACTGGGTAAATGGTTTGTATGTGAGTGGGACTTCATTGTGATCTTCTTCTTCGTCATGGTCAATCCAGAATGGGTCCAGACTAGAGGCTTGTCTTGAGGGACTTGATGGGTCAGAAGATTCACTGCCATTATCACCATCTCCAGGCTCCAGAGCTCTAGGGCAACCTGGGAGGTCTTTATCTTGGATTCTAAAGTGAGGGGTTCTGGGGGGTTCTTCTGCAGAGTCTGGTAGCTCCGTAAGCAGAGACAAGGTACCCATGCCTCAATGAGCAGATATGGATGAGGCAGGGGGTCTGGCGGTGAAACTGATGAATCCACCAGGGATGCTTCAGTGACTGCCTAAGACAGTCTTGAGAGCACTTGGGTGGGAGGAGCGAGTATGCATAGCCATAGAATGGTGAGCCTTGTAAGTGTGAGTATGAATATACTGTCAAGTCTGGTCCTCCAGTGTAAGTCCAAGGGGGCCAGAGTAACATAAATACAATTGAAGGGTTCGGGGTAAGGACTTGGCACAGGACTTGTGTGTTGTGCCCTTACCAAGGCTTGCATCCTTGATTTCAGAGGTCAGAAGCATCAAGAGAGAAGACAGAGGTAGGGGATGAGGGACTCAAATACAGGAGGGTGAC
>JBBPTI010000023.1:0-34429 GCA_038093995.1 Tylopilus aff. callainus | reverse complement strand
CGTTCCAAGGGCCGCGTCGATCAATGCAGGGTTTGCCTCATATTGGATTGCTTTGAGTCGTTTGGCCGGTCGCTCGGGTCGCACGAGGGACGTCGAGTCCTCAGAATTAGTCTCGGAGGCGTTCGCGGAGGCTGCAGTGATCATCCTCCATCGCCTGTGCTGCCTCTGCGGGGACGTGTGGACGAGACGGGTGTTCAGGTGGAACTGTTCGTCTTCAGCTTCGATCGTCTCTACATCCATTTGTGGTCCAATCGGCGCGTTCTCATGTACTAGACGCGAGCCGGGCCGAGATTGGCGTGGAGACGGACCTTCGGTATGTTTGTTCGCATCGAACGTCCGTGCCAACGCGTCCACTAAGCTAGACGTCCGCGCACTCGAAGCAGATACCGACCCCGCTAGTTGTGTTTGAGTGCCGGTAAACCTTCTGTAGTGTGGTGGCTTTCTTTTGATCAGAACACCAGCAAACCTGGCTTTCTTTCCCCCAGGCTTGAGAGGCTTGGCTTCGGACAACGATTTTGCTGTCCGTCCAGCTGTCGCGGTAATCTCGTATGTTGCTTGAGCATATGTTGGCAGCCCGGCAAGCTGTTTCACTGACGAGCCGGCTGCTTTCCTCGTTGCAGGTTCATCTACCACCGAGTCTAACACTGATGAACCTTCATCATCTAGGAGTGTCCTAAGTGGAGTCCAAGATGGAAGGTCAGGTGCTACCTGACCTGGTGGAGCAGGCTTGTTTATGCCAGCATCATGGGTGACAACATGCTCAAGGCCTGAGCTCAACTGGAATGGTTTTGCCTGACCCATGGACAGTATCTAAAAAGCATAGTTAGGGTTGTGGTAGACAGTTATTTGTGGAAGCACCTTATAACCAGGGCTGCTATCATCTACATCTGTAGTCAATTGTCTTGAAGTAGCTTTTATGAACATTTTTCTCAGTGATAACAAGGTAAAAAGAAAAAAAAAACATACAATAAGATTGTGGTGAGATACTAGGTAATAATGGGGCATGCAATACTTGCTTTGATTGGTGAGGACTCAAAGGCAAAGCCATTTATGCCACTCTTTAAGAGAAATTGGCTCATATACTATTTTGTATAGTTGGACTTACTGTGGTTGTAAAGTCCAAGCTTTTTTTTGTCAAAGAAAGGGAATTAGATCTGTATATCTGGTTAAAGAGTGGCATAAAGTCACCTTTGATAGCTAACAATATTTGGGAACAGCTAATGAAGTAAAAGAGATGTGAAAGTAATTATCAAGTATTGATAGGCTTATATAGCATTTAGCATATGTTTACTTGTATTGTATAGTATTTGAAGCATATATATAATTGTATTTATATTTTGTATACAATTGCTTAGTGAGCAGTACTATTTCAAATTTATTATGTAAGAATGATGATAATTCCTATATTTATCTTTTATTTTTATTATACTTCATCTTTTTAAATAGATCTGAATTTCCTCTTAGGCAATTGTTAAATAGTATCAATATAGTATTTGATCTGCTAATAAGCTAAATTTTATTGTCATTATTTTACTCTTTTATACTATGTATATTAGGTATATTATAGCTATAATACAGTATTTGTTACAAATGCTATACTATATTCCTATACCATACTCATATTAGTCAACCAACTCCCATGCATCCTCATTGGCTGCCACTCCACTATCTCATGCTACACAGCCATACAGTCTAGAACCAACAGCTTATAACACTCTTATCTTGGCTATGCTTTTATCATCCAATAGGATATGATCCAGTTATCAAGGCAATACTTCTAGACCCATTATAACTCATTTCTATGCTGTTAAGTATGGGTTCTCCAGCTCAAGTTTGAGCAGCAGAGATGGGCAGAGGGGTTGGAGATTGCATGAGGGTGCATGGAAATGTACCAGAGATATGGTGGATGTCAGAGCAGAGGTTGGAGGGATGAGGCTTCAATACAGAACTTATGTGTCATGTCCTTGCTGAGTTCCTAGCCTCATTGGCAAGAGAGAAGGAAAAGAGAGGTTGAGCTGTCAGACTTGGGGAGGAGAGACTAAGTTGATATTTAAACTGAGGGTTACATTTAAGTATCTACAAGCTTATATACAGAGAATGTAATTGTTAAGATCAACTCTGGGTATGAGATTGACCCTAGCCTTGAATAGCCTGGCAGTAATGACAATCTATTGCCCAAGCAAATGCAGGACTTATCCTGCCTCAGTCTGTTGAGGACTTGGTCAGTGAAGCTAGCAGATCAAAGAGACAAACTCTAGTGAATCCTGAGGTCTGGGGTGAAAGAGGTATAATCAAGGAAGACTAGCTTAGGGTACAGGGTAGTGAGAGGTGTCCTTAAGTACTAACTAGCCTGGCTGATGAGTAAGCTAAAGAATATGAGAGAACATACAAGAAGGTGCAAGAAGAACTAGATAACAATCAGATACAATCAGAATGTATCTTGAGTCAGATTAAAGGAGTAAGCATGAGAACAGAGCAAGAAAGGGGTTTTAATAATACAAGGGCAAAAGAGAAGCAAGAAAAAGGAGCATGGCAGGCAAGTCATAACATTACCTCCTGTTTAGCCAGTGAGATCCCTGAGCTCACTAAGTTCTGCCCCTTGGACTCCCAAGAGGGTTAAAAAGGTGCACTGGGCAGATGATATCTGGAAAAGGGGCATAAGAGAGGCATTGTGGGGCCTCAAAGTACAAAGAGACTGACAAAGAGGAGGAGGTTCAAGAAAAAGAAGAAGAACTAGAAGAAGGGGGTGGGGATGGACAAAAGAGGGGACAATGGGTCCTAAAATGACCCCTTTGATGGCAGCAAGTGCACATAGTACAAGAGGGGTGATAAGGGTGTGAGCAGGGCAATCAGCAACTAGGTGATCTGGGGCCCAGAGGTAGCATGCTGGGTACTGGTAGTGGAAGCAGTGGGACTTGATATGTTCAATGTGGTGACAATGGAAACAGGAGTTCTGATACATGGGATGGTTTGGGATGAGGGGAACCTCTGCTTGTCTATGCAAGGCTTTTACAAGGGTGG
This sequence comes from Tylopilus aff. callainus, assembly GCA_038093995.1. Lineage (NCBI taxonomy): Eukaryota > Fungi > Basidiomycota > Agaricomycetes > Boletales > Boletaceae > Tylopilus > Tylopilus aff. callainus. The sequence goes on along the minus strand of JBBPTI010000023.1, from coordinate 31,408 downwards.
CTCTAGTTTGTTGCTGCAAATCAGCAGGAGTAAGGAGGTCTTTTTTGACAACAAGAGTCTCATCAATCTCAATCAAAGTGGAGGCCATAGGGGAGGGAGAACAGGGTGGAGTAGGGATGGGGCAATTGGGATCAGGGGTGGAAGGATGTTCCTGCTAAGAGAGTCATTCCAGGTTGTGATCTATATTGAGCAACAAGTCAAGGGCTCCCAGCTGGACTAGGGCAGAGAGGATGCCTCAAGAAGCCCACTTTCTATGAATGGCTAAGAAGGTAACAACAGCTTCTGCTTGTACTGGGTGGGGGTCTACAAGTTCTACATGTTCAGAAAAGTTAAAGAAACCTTCAATCTGAAGGAAGGCAGTATATAACTGCCCAATGGGCAACTCTGGATAGACTAGGTGCTCAAGGGTGAGGGCATAGTGAGGATCATGGAGGAAGAGATCCATAAGGGTCTCATTGTCAATGCTGGGGGTAAAGATAACCCTGGCCATCTCTGAGACTTCAGTCTGCATCATTGCATCAAGCACAAGTGGATAGGAGGGGGTGTCAAAGCAGTTCATTGTGTAGGGAGGTGGTGGGTGGAGAGATACTCAGTCAAGAGGTCCTGGGCTCCTTTTAGGTTTGCCTCAGGTTTCCATAAGTTATCTTCCAGTGGATATCTTTTCCATCAGATCAGGAACTTGCAGTTCCTGAGGAAACCTCAATATCTTAATATCTATTCTATTTCATATTCTTCCCCACTGATAAGGTCAGTAGGGAATCTAGGAAAGTTTGGCCCATGTACACTGTTTTTGCAATAGGGAGATAAGAGAGAGGTGTAGAACACTGGGTGTATCTTCCAGGTGGAAGGAAGGCAGAGCTTGAATGTGATAGAGGAGAGAACATCTATGATAGTGAAGGAACCCTCTTGCTTGAAGAGGAGTTTAGGGGAGGTGTGGGTACATCATAGGTTCTTGGCTTCAAGCCAAACCTTATCCCCTTTCCAGAAAGGGGTGTAGTGTCATCTAGTGTAGGCCTTCATCATCTGAGCTGCCAAGTCATGGGCCACTAGGACTTTACTTTGGGCAGTGTTTAGGTCAGCAATTCATTTCTCTAGTGCAGGAAGGGGGGAGGGGGAGGTGATGGTGGGGAGGGGTTGTGGTTCATACTCCATTATGAGGTAGAATGGAGATTGGTAGGTGACAGAGTGGGGGCAGTGGTTGTAAGCAAATTCTGCAAACAGGATAAGATTTGACCATCAGGTTGGATTGTTTCTGCAGAAGATTCTGAGGTAGGTTTCAATCTCCTGGTTTACTTGCTTGGTTTCACCATCAGTTTGTGGATGGTAGGTAGTAGATAGGGCAGGGTCATACTATAGAAGCTTTCCAAGCTCCCTGGTGAAGTTTGATGCAAACTGAGGGCCTTGATTAGAGATAATCTTGTCATATAAGCCAAACTTTGAGTATACTTTGGCTAGAAAAAGAAGGGTGATGCCTTCTGCAGTGACAGTTTTAGTAGTAGGGCAAAGGATTACCCCCTTTGTAAGCCCATGGTTGACCACAACCAATAAGCTATTGAATCCAGAAGAGAGGGGGAGGTCAGTGATAAGATCATAGGAAATCTGTTGGAAAGGGTGGGAGCAGGAAGAAGGGATGGGAGTAAGGGGGGGAGTGGTGGGGTGGGTGTTGGCCTTGTTCTGTTGGCAAATGGCACAGCCAGCAATATAGTTGCAAACAAAAGAGACCAGGCCAGGCCACCAGAATTCTTGGAAAACAAGTTGGTGAGTTTTGAGGAACCTGATACAACCCTTAGTGGTGCAGGTAGTGAGCAGTGGGATGGTGAATGGGAGTGGTGGTGACTAGAGCTAGTAGGGGCCCAGGCATCAACTGAGGACTAAGGGGAAAATCCAAGATAACTCAAATAAGGATCTTGGGGCTGAATTGCCAGCCTTATATACTGTTACAGGGGTTTGTATATATTTGTACCATATTGCTACATAAGGAGTGCTTTAGGGCAGACATGGGAGTGCAGGGCTTATGCTACTGGCTGGAGATGAGTTATAGGGGGTCACTGCACTGCCTTGTATAGCCTGGGCACCAATAACATGTGATTGTGCCATAGTGGTGTGGTATGATGTGATTATGATGTCATAGGGCTGTGCAAGGAGGGCTGGACTGCTTACTAAGGTAAACACAGCTTGGTGCAGCCATTGTGTGGCATGTGAATGCTGTTAGTGAGCAGGCTGTGTGCAGTACTGGTACCAGAGACAGGGGTAGAACCAGGAAAGGGAAAAACAATAGAGGTGGAGTAGTGAGGTCATAACACTACCCCCCTACTAAAGCTCAACCTTTGGAGGAGCAAAGAGAAGTGGGTGGCTGAAGAGAGCAGCAAAGATGGAGCAGATGACAGGACAGGGAGCAGATAGGTAAGATGAGTGAAAGGCATGGAGAGTGTCCAGGCAGTGGGTGAGATTAGAGGTGGGTTCCCAGGTACAATCATCAGCAGAATAGCCTTTCCAATGCATGAGGTACTGGATACCATGCCTCCAAGGGTGGGAATCGATAATGAAATCCACCTCATACTCAGTGTTGCACCCATCTGTGATGAGGGCAGGGCTGGGGGTAATGTCAGGTTGGTCTGATGCAGGAGTGTGGTAGGGCTTGGTACACAAGAGGTTGACAACTGGATGGATACAGATGTAATGGGGGAGACATAATTTCACTATGTTGGGGCCCTTCATAGAGATTACAGGGAAGGGGCTGATCCACCAGTTGGTTAATTTCTGACAGGGAAATGGCAGTGTGAGGTTATCCGTGAAAAGCCAGATGTAATTACTGTCATATCCATTCTGGAACCCCTATAAGCAAATCCTGGAGACTCTGGCACAAATCCAAAGTCTGTATCATTTGAACTACTTTTCCATATGAGACACCCTTACCACATCCCGCACACCACCCAAACCATAATTTGTGCCATATTGGGTTGTGCACAGCTTTGACTAGGTAACTCACAGGTGATTAGATTCTGGGATTCACATCTCCGAACTGTGCACCTGGCACTGCCTCTGCCTCATTTCCATTTGTCTTAGTTTTTTTATTTATAACTCTACATTCCTTAGTGTACCACCCTCCAGCATAGTTCACCTCCATACTCCATCTCGATTACTGATCACTGTGTTTCTCCATATCACATTCATAATCACCTCCATTCCTTATTCCAAATTCTGCTATGTACTTTAGTATATAAACTCTACGAATTCCAAGTTGTACTTTAATACAAATATTAACACAAGTCACCCTCCTGTGTTTGAGTCCCTCATCCCCTACCTCTGTCTTCCCTCTTGACACTTCTGACCTCTGAAATCAAGAATGCAAGCCTTGGTAAGGGTGTGACACACAAGTCCTGTGCCAAGTCCTTACCCTGAACCCTTCAATTATACTTATGGTACTCTGGCCCCCTTGGACTTACACTGGAGGACCGGACTTGACAATCACCCACAGTGTAAGTGGGGGCAGGTGAATGGTGGCAATCAGTGGTGATGGTCATATATTCCTGTGCCTGCATCAAATGCTCCTTTGTCTGCTAGAGAATGTCCTGATAATCATGTGCTATCTCTGAGGCAGTGGGTGATTTGGAATCCTGGGGTTCTACACCTATGTGGGGTTGGTACATATGAGTGACCTGGAAAGGAAAGAATTTAGAAGCAGTGGATTGCTTTGTGTTAATGGAGAATTGGGCCAGCAGCAGCCAGCATGCCCAGTCAATCTGTTGTTCAGCATAGTACATACAAAGATGAGACAAAACTTCTCTATTTATCTGTTCTGTCTGTCCATCAGTCTGTGGGTGATGTGTGATGGATAGCTTTATGGTGATGCTGAGTTGAGAGCAAAGGGCCTTCATCAGGGATGCAGTGAATTGGGGGCCCCAGTCTGACATGATGGAGTTGGGGAGTCCATAATGCTTCCATATGTGGGCAAGATAGAGGTCAGTGAAATCAGTGGCAGAACAGGTCTTGGTGCAGGGTACCAGTTTGACTTCTTTGGAGAAGTGATCAACCACCATGAGTATGGCATTGTGCCCTCTGGCTGGGAGAAGGTCCATAATGAAGTCTGCAGAGATATCTTGCCAGAGCCCTTCAGGGGTAGGGAGTGGTTGCAACTTCCCCTTTGGCAGTTGATTTTCTGGCTTCACTTGGGTGTATTGTATACATCCTAACATGTACTTCTCTACATCCTTCCTTATTGCTGGCCAGCCATAGGATCTAGTGAGGAGTTCGAGTGTCTGCAGAACTCCTGGATGTCCACTAATGGCATGATCATGATGGAGCATCAGTAGTCTTGTCTGTAGGTCTGGAGAAACATAGATGTGTCCATTCCTTTTTAAGACATGATCTTTTATCTTATATTCTTGTGCCATCAACTTCTTGATAGTGGCTTCAGGGAGCTGCATTGTCCTGTGTGAAATCTCATCTGTCAACTCTTTGCTGGGAGTAGTTATTAGAAGGATTTCCAGTCCCTCCTCTCCTTTCTGTACCTGTCAGATCTGTTCTGGGGGTATGACTAACACTGCTTTGTTATCCTTATCTGCTGTATGTGCTAGGTCTGCCCTCCACAAGAGAGCATCTGCTTTTGTCATTAATATGCCCACCTTGTGGCACCATTTGAAATGGAACTGTCATATTCTACATTCTGCTAAGTCTACCTCCATCACTTCTGGTCTCATGTCCATTGATCTCCAGACTTATTTCTTTATTTGTACTACCTTGTCTACTTGGACCTTTACTCATCTCATTTTACATTTCATTGTTAATAAGCTTTCGCTTACTCTTTAGAGTTCAGCATGTGCTATGCATAGCTCCGGCACTTGCACCACTGGCACACTGCTCCAGACTTTGGTTCATTCCTACCTCCATCTTACTCATCTTGTTCTTTGTATATAAACTTGTAGATACTTTGTTGTGACCCTCAGTTTGAATATCAACTTAGTTCTCTCCTCTCAAGTCTGACAGCTCAATCTCCCTTCTCTCTCTCTTGCCAACAAGGCTAAGGGCTTGGCAAAGATGCAACACATAAGTCTTGCATTGAAGCCTCACACCTCTGACCTCTGCTCCAACATCTGCCCATACCACCAGTACACCTCTGTGTGCTCTCATGCTATCTCCGACCATCTGACCATCTCCACTGCTCAGACTTGAGCCAGAGAACCACAAACTTAACAGGAACTGAGAGAGATACTGGGCCCACCTGGCCTGTTGTTGATTCAGATCTTGTCTGGTCATGAACCAGGTGAGGTTCTGGTGGTCATTCCAAATTTCAAACTTGTGTTGGGTCCCTTCTAAGTAGTGTCTCCAAGTTTCCAGGGTAGAGATGACACTAAGCATCTCTTTGTCAGTGATGGGGTAGTTCCTCTGCTCAGACATCATTGAATGTGAGGAGAATGCTACTGGGTGCCAGCAGTTATCCTTTTCTACTGACAGCACCACTCCTATGGTGTAATTGCTGGCATTGCTTTCCAAGCAGTAGTGACAGTTATTATCTGGGTATGCAAGAATGGGGGTGGTGGTGAACTTCTTCTTTAGGAAGGTGAAGGCTTCTTCACACCCTTTTGTCCATTTGAATGCCACATCTTTCTTCATGAGATCATGGAGGGGACATGCTACCTTGGCATAATCTTGGATAAAGTGATGATAGAAGTTGACTTGCCCCAGGAAGGCCCAAGTTTGGCAGAGTGTGGTGGGTGTTGGCCAGTTAATGACTGCCTCTATCTTTGCTGGATCCATGGCAATCCCTGTTGGACTTACAATCATGCTGAGGAACTTGACAGTGGTCATGGAGAATGAACACTTCTCCAGTTTGACAAAGAGGTCATTCCTTTCTAACCAATCTAGCATCTTTTCTACAGTCTGTTTATGTGCCTGGGGATCATTACTGAGAGAGAAGATGAGCAGATCATCAATATAGACCACTACTTCTGGCAGGTCAGTGAATAGGTCATTCATTATAGTCTGGAAGGTGGCCAGTGAGTTACAAAGACCAAAGAACATCACCATGGGCTCATAGGCTCCCTTGTGGCACATGAAGGTGGCCTTCCATTTGTCTCCTTCCTTAATTCACACATTATTGTACCCCCATTGGAGGTCCATCTTTATGAACAGCTTAGCCCCTTTCAGTTTATCAACTAACTGTGAGATTAGTGGAAGAGGATAGTTATTCTGCACAGTGTGTTTGTTGAGGTACCAGTAGTTCTGAACCATCCTCTTCTTTCCATCTTTCTTTGGGATGAAGAACACCAGCAAGGTTTGTTCAGACTTGGAGGGTTGGATATAGCCTCTTCATAGTTGATCATTCATGAAGGCTTCCACCTCCTCTTGTTCTTTCAGACTCAATGGGATGATGTGTCCTGTTATGCTCACGGCTATGCTACGTTCCCTCTTTTCCTACATTACCTTCTTTAGCCACTTTGACCCACGCCACAGCGCTGCGACTCGGTCTTGCCCAGGTCCTGCCTCCCACACCGGTACGCACAGATAGCTGCAGCATCTGGGCACCGGACCATGGTAGAGTAAAGCCCTGGTTACCCGGCTACTGATGCCGGCTGCAGCACTTGGGCAATCTGCAGTCGCAATGGCGCCAGATGTCACCACCCAGTCTCACGCCTATAGCGATACTCCCGCATCACACACCATAGTATGCCATCTGTTCCCACTCCAATGGCATTAACCTCGCGATCGTGCCATCACTCGCCATACTTCCCCACTCCAGTAGCATTTAGCCTGCAGCATTGCCTCCCTCACACGGACCAGGCCAGTTTTCGTCTTGCATTCTCATATTTAGTATCTCGGCCTGCCCTCACTTACTTTAGGCTCTGCTTGAATCCCTTCTGTCGTAGTATATAAACCCGCCTGTAAATTATTGGAGCTCCAATCAATTCTTCCTGGGTCTTCCCTCACAAGGCACCCGCTTAAGGAGTTTGATCCACCTTCTGTCCTCGCTTCACTTCGCTTCTCGCCCCCTTGTGCATAGCACCCAGGGCTCCTCATCTCGCTTCGTTCCACTTGACGCCTCCTTGCCTTTGTGCCCAAGGTCGTTTCATTAAGAATTGATTCTCCCGTTCGCTGTTGTCGCCCATCCGACCGCCCTGAACACCAACCTTTCTGTTATCAGTAAGCAGAGCAGAGCCTGCGTCCCCCTTATTGACGTGGAAGGACACTAGTGAACGGTACACGTGCCAAGTCGGCCCCCGCTGTTGTAGTTGGCAGCTCAACAGGCAGACACTGTCTAGTAGTCGCCCCTTGCCCAATTCGTCCCATCAACCTCGACCTTCTCGCCACTGTCGCTGCTGCTGAGAGAGAGCAGAGAGAGCTGTGGGAAGAGATTGACCAGGCAATCGCAGACTTTGCCGCAAGGTCAAGGGCATCAGATACACCCACACTTGTCTATCCCCCATCCCCCATTGCTGACATTGACCTGAATGACTTCACTCCCCCTACACTGCCCATCCCCTCGCCTTCCACTCTTCGCCAGCTTATCACCGAGGCTGAAGCCCAAACCCGCCACTACCAGGAGTACTGCACTCACATAGAGGCAGAGCTCGCCGCACCCCTTTCCCCTTCGCCAGACTACTGTGCCTGCTGTAGGCTGGACCGCCTTCGCCACCCCTTCCGTTTCCCGCCATTCCACTCGCACCTGAGACAGTCCGGGATATCCGGTACCGAGCTGGTATGCACTCTCAACAAGCCAGGCTGCCTCCACCCAAGAAACCTTTTGAAGCGGCCCAGCAAGTTCCTTTAGTTTCTCTTTTTGTACTTACATCTTTGTGCATTCCTCCCTTTTTAGTTTTAGCTTTCACCTCCAAGGATGTTCCCGCTTTTCTTCTGGTATTTCCTTTTAGCTTCTTGTTTTATCTCTTTCTTGTTACTTGTGTTTTGCATTTATCGTCTTCTCAGCCGTGTTCAGTTTGATTGCAATACCCTTTTGATTTCCGTGCAGTCACCCACAGGCGAATACTCCCTTATTATCTCCACTCCCACTGGCGTACAAGGTCGTAACCTCCGCTACGAAACTATCCCTACCAACTGGGCAGAGTCAGCACCCCAGGATGATTGGTAGTTTTTCAAAACAAACTCAAGTAGACTAAAGTTCCCAGCTCCAGCTATAGGGGGATTACTTAGCAAGCTGAGAGAACACTCATCGCATCCTGAAGGAAGAGTAATCAGGATACTCAACAGGCCATGTCCAGGAGACTATCAAGATCAGAAGACCGTAGTCCACGTGAGACCTCTAGCGCCCCTCCCATTCGAAAGACCCAGTCGCAACTGGTATAAAAGACACAAGGCGCCAGTAATCAAGAAAGAAGTACACTTTCAATATGTCACAGGTACTCCTCGATACCATCGCAGATCCTACTATTCCACTACCAGACAAACTTGCTGCCATTGTGGCCGAGTTCACCACCGTTACTACCCAGAATGTCCAGCTGGCCCAATCTCTCCACGTATCCAACAACAAGATTATTCACCTCGAACAGCTGGTTACACTCAGACAAGGCATGGTAGCCATGCTCCAGGGCCAGATAGCAGCAGCCGGCCTGCCAGGTACCGCGAAGAAAGTTGAATTGTTTGCTGACCCGGGTGAATATGACAGGTCCATAGCCAAATTCGAAGAATGGTGGGCCAAGATGAAAGCATGGCTCCACGTCAACACGCATGTCGCCCCCGCTGGAAGTTATGAAGCGGTTGTGGCAGTACTGTCCTGGCTCAAAGGACCTAAGGCCGGCCCCTTCGCACAGACCCACCTCGCCTGAGGCAACGTGTACCTATGGAAGGACTGCAAGGCCAAGATCGAAGGCCTATTCCGCACCGCCAACCAGAAGGATTGGGCATGCTGCCAGCTGGAAGAGTTCCGACAGCAGAACATGTGGACTGACGACTACCTAGTCCGCTGGGAAGCTCTATACCAGCAGGCACAAATTGACAACACTCATGCGATTCGCCTCTTGGAGCAGAACATGGCCTGCCATATCATCCTACAGATTTTCAAGGAAGGAAAGCACCAAGACAAGCCGGCACTCTATTTGGATCACATTAGGAAGACCAGATGCGCAATGGAAGCGCTCGGCTTCATAAGGGGGTACGAAAGGAAGGCCCCTGCGAGGGTTAGCAGCCAAGGGTTAGCACAGGAGAACACCGAAGAAGACATGTACGCACTCCCAAGCAGCGACACCCGGGCCAAATGCTTCAATTGCAAACAGACCGGCCATAGGATTCAAGAATGCCGGAAGCCCAAGATAAACCAATGCCCAGCCTGTAAGTTTGTTCATGGTGGGCACAGCACTTATTGTACCAAAAGAAAAACGCTGCAGAGGATCCCACTAGCAGAAGATGAAGAAGCAACCAGCTCCGAAGCACTGGTTAGGATTGCTGAGTTGGCAGAAGAAATATGAAAGAGGAACAACCCAGAGATGGGTTTGGATTTTCCAATCGAAGGATCCCAGATGAAGGGAAAAGGGAGGGCCTAAGGAGCACATTGGATGCTCCAAAGGCCGGTAAGATTCCATCAAAGCACGCCCCCATTACCCATGTTATCATTTCTAAAGATCAAGAATGGTGTATTCCCCTTAGACTGCCCGGTCGAGAGAAGCCCGCCCGCCCCGCAGCTCGGCGGCAACTGTGAACCAAATGCCATGCTTAATTCCTCTCACAAGTACACTCCTCCTCATGCGCGCAAAGAAATCCTGACTAACCCACCGCAGATCCATATACTAGGGCAACAAAAGAAGAAGGAGATACTGCTAAAGGTGCAGATCAAAACCCGCACCGGTGACTTCATACCAGCCTCTGCCTTACTCGACAGCGGGGCCCAGTCCTCCTTTATACACCAAGAGTACGTCCATCAGCATTGCATCCCTACTGAAGAACTTGAACAGCCCATATACATGTATAATGCCGATGGGACCCTGAACAAGGCGGGGCCTGTAACCCATGCGGCCACCGTTCTACTAGAGTATCAGGGTCATGTGGAAAAGACCCAGGTTGAGGTAACAGACCTAGGAAGCAAGAACCTGATTTTGGGGTATACATGGCTAAAAGAGCATAACCCACAGATCAACTGGAAGACCGGCATGGTCCACATGCCAGAGTGCCTGGAGTTATGCAACTACTCTGGAGTTTCGCAGGTCATCCACAGGGCCGAAGAATTGGAAGTCCGGGTCGCCGAGGAGCAATGGTGTACTGGAAAACAGCAAGAAGGAAAAGCTCCCTGAGAGTTAGTACCCCCAGTATACCATTGCTACCTCAAGACCTTTGAGCAGAAGGAGTCCAAGTGAATGCCAGTCCGAAAGCCGTGGGATCATGCAATTGAGCTAAAAGACACCTTTGTCCTGAAGAAGGGGCGAAATATCCCTCTCAGCCCGCAAGAACAAAAGGAGGTGGATGACTTCGTGGATGAACAGCTCGCCAAAGGCTACATTCAGCCCTCAAAGTCCGAACAAACCTCCCCAGTTTTCTTTGTACCAAAGAAGGATGGGCGCAAGCGCATGGTACAAGACTACAGGTACCTCAATGAGCACACGGTTCGCAACAACTACCCCCTCCCGCTCATAGCGCAGTTAATCGATAGACTCCGCACTGCCTGCCTCTTCACCAAGATGGATCTCCACTGGGGGTACAACAATGTCCAGATAAAGGAAGGGGATGAATGGAAGGCCACTTTCACTTGCCATCGCGGTGCCTTCAAACCCTTAGTCATGTTCTTCGGCCTCTGTAACTCACCCGCCACTTTCCAGACTATGATGAATGACATCTTCGCGGACATGTCGGAGAATGTAATGGTATACATTGACAATCTCCTCATCTTCACACCCTCCAACGATTGCAAAGCCCACGAAGCTGTGGTTCTAGAGGTCCTAAAGCGTCTACATGAAAATGACCTCTTTGTCAAACCAGAAAAGTGTACTTTTGGGGTAAAAGAGCTGGAATTTCTTGGGATGATTGTTGGTGTGAACGGGGTAAGCATGGATCCGGGCAAAGTCACCGCCATAAAAGAATGGCCGGTGCCCACCACTGTCCACGGAGTCTGGGCCTTTTTAGGCATGGCCAATTTCTACCACCACTTTATACAAGACTTCGCCCATATCGCGCTGAAAAGACTAAAAGGTGGGTGAGTGGACTGGTAGGTAAAATACCAGCTAGTCCTGGCCACCAGGGAGTGTCTGAGTAAAAAGGAGGGGAGCGAATGTATGTTCGCCCCAAAGGGACTCTGTGGAAAGAGGGTTAGTCCTGAGTGAAGTCTTGGGGCGTACGAATAGTCCAGTGGTAGTCCGGACTTGTAGGGATCAGTAGTCCAGTCGTAGAAAGGTAGGTGACTGTCGGTACAGCCTAAGAAACGGTATGGAGGCGAAAACGGTGGAGGGAGACAGTCCCGAGCGGTGCGTGATGTGAGCCAAACGGTAGCTGCTATTGCAGAATGACGAGTACAAATTTTTTATAGTCCGGGTATACCTGAACTCTAGCTACTCATCCAAAAGAGGATATAAGAGTGGTGACAGGGATTTCCCCTTTCGGATCCAATACATCCGATCGGAGATAAGTTGAACGAACTAGAAGAAAATATAGGAATATCGCAGGTTAAGAATACTTAATAAGTCCTGCATCATGGAAAAGTAGTCCGACTAGTCAATAGAAGTCTGGTCAGTAGAAGATTAAAATAGTCCGACCGGACTGTTCTAGTAGGTAATGAATCGACTGAAAAAGATGGGAAGCAACGAAAACAGGGTAAGGAAGTGATATATAACCGTAGAGACACACCAATCTCTACAGTGCGGCTGCTCCATGACCTAATCAAAAAGGACGAACCCTTCTGCTGGACCAAACAGCACCAGATGGCCTTCGACTGCCTCAAAGAAATGTTCACCACAGCCCCGGTTTTGGCCTACCCCGATCACAACAAAAGGTATCGGCTCGAGTGCAACACCTCTAGCTATGTGACCGGCGGAGTCCTATTGGTAGAAGAAGATGAGAAATGGCACCCCGTGGCGTATGCATCCCATGCAATGACACCAGAAGAGCGCAACTATCCCATTGCCGACAAAGAAATGTTGAGTGTGATTAGAGGGTTGGAGGACTGGCGCCATTACCTGGAAGGGGCCGAACAGCAGTTCGAGGTCTGGAATGACCACGAGAACCTCAAGTGGTTCATGACTCGCCAGAACCTCAATCGCAGACAAGCCCGTTGGGCCCAATATCTCTCCTGTTTCAACTTCAAGTGGTGCCATAAGGCTAGCACAACCATGGGAAAAGCCGACGCATTGTCATGGCAGGAAGATTTGGCAGTAGGGGATGCTGAAGATAACCATGACGTAGTAGTGATCCCCCCAGAACAGATACAGGTATGCCGGACTAAGGGCAAGAGTCTGAGGATGGCCAGAGAACACGAGGAAGGAATGACTGCAGAAGCCACAGTGCTGCACCACTTAGGAGATCGGCTGATGGATCAGATCTCGCATGAGACCATCAAGCTCCCAACGACGGTGCAAAAGAGGCTAGAGGGCCAGGGATACTACATCGAAGACGGATGCCGTATGAAAAACGGCAAGGTCTATGTACCCCCCACCTGTTGGCCTGAGGTGCTCCACCTACACCACAATGCACCAGTGGCCGGTCATCCGGGGGTCACACGAACAGTGGAGTTACTTTGGCAGCACTACGATTGGGTGTCGCTTGCCACCGACGCTGCCAACTACGTGAAGAGATGTCCAAGGTGCGCTCAGGTCAAGCCCTCTAACAAACCACCCGCTGGACCTCTCCAGCCCTTGCCTGTGCCTGCTGGGCCCTGGCAGGATATCTCGGTAGACTTCATCACTGGACTCCCTCTCTCCAACTCGTACACCACCATACTCACTATCATCGACCGCTTCTCTAAGGCGGTTGAGCTCGTCCCCTGCGACTCCACCTGTACCTCCCTCGATCTCACCGATATCTACCTGCATCACATCTGGAAGCACCATGGCCTCCCCAAGTCCATCATCTCGGATTGGGGTCCTCAGTTCACCTCACGCCTCATGACAGATCTCTGCCAACAACTCCAAATAGACCAACGACTGTCCACCGCCTACCACCCGCAGACTGATGGGCAGACCAAACGGATGAACTGCAAGGTAGGCCAGTACCTCTGGACCTACTGCACTGATCACCCGGACTCCTGGAGTGATTGGCTCCCCCTTGCGCAGTTCACCATCAACTCCAGGGTGTTGTCTGCCTCTGGTAAATCCCCCTTCCAGCTTACCCATACCTACGCCCCGGTTCTCGGGATAGAACCCACTGTCACCCAGTCCCCAACTGCCGATAACCTCGCCAACCAGTACACCGATCACCTGGCAGAAGCCCAAGAGCGACTCCGCGCCTCACAAGATACAATGAAGCGAGCAGCTGCTGGAAAGCGTTCTCTGGCCCCCTCCTACTCTGTCGGGGATTGGGTGTGGCTCTCCACCGAACACCTCTCTATCCCAGGATCCCCCAAGCTGATCGATCGCTGGATTGGGCTATTCCCCATCATCGGCCTTGTCGGCCCCAACACTGTCCACCTCGACCTCCCCACCTCCTACCGTATTCATCCCGTCCTCAACGTTTTGCGGGTGAAGCCGTTCATCGCCCCACTTCCTGGTCAGCACCCTCCTACCCCCAATCCCTCTTCCCTGGCTGCTGACCCTGCTTCCCTTGAATACAAGGTCGAGTACATCGTTGACTCCCGCCTGGCCAGCTGTGGCCTTCAGTATTTGGTCCATTGGAAGGGGTATGACATCTCCGAATGTACTTGGGAACCCCGCTCTAACCTCGCTAATTCCCCTGCGGCCCTCGCTGCCTTCCACCATGCCCACCCTTCCGCCCCTCATTCTGTTTCTCACTCCACCATTCGCACTCTTTTCCCCAGTGCCCATCTGGGATCTGGGCCTTAAAGAGGGGGTCATGTTATGCTCACGGCTATGCTACGTTCCCTCTTTTCCTACATTACCTTCTTTAGCCACTTTGACCCACGCCACAGCGCCGCGACTCGGTCTTGCCCGGGTCCTGCCTTCCACACCGGTACGCACAGATAGCTGCAGCATCCGGGCACCAGACCACAGTAGAGTAAAGCCCCGGTTACCCGGCTACTGATGCCAGCTGCAGCACTTAGGCAATCTGCAGTCGCAATGGTGCCAGATGTCGCCACCCAGTCTCACACCTATAGTGATACTCCCACATAGCATGCCATAGTACGCCATTTGTTCCCACTCCAATGGCATTAACCTTGCGATCGCACCATCGCTCGCCATACTTCCCCACTCCAGTAGCGTTTAGCCCGCAGCATTGCCTCCCTCACACGGACCAGGCCAGTTTTCATCTTGCATTCCCATATTTAGTATCTCAGCCTGCCCTCACTTACTTTATGAAACAACTCGAGCCTGAGCTGTCAAGCCTAGGGCTAGTAGTGGCGAATGCCGGTAAGCGACGGTGAGAGTTGCAGCGTATCTTCAAGGGGAGCGTTGCTGTTACTGGTCTTTAGAATCGTACAATATGAACGGGGAAGGCAATAGGCATTTATACAGCAGCCTAGTCGATAGCCTCCAAGACCCTAGTGGAACAGCGGCATTGTGGGTCTAGGTCTAGTAGCTGTAGTAACCACTACCCTTCAGTGGTAGGGTTCCTATAAGCCACCACCCATCAATGATAAGCTGGGGTCTTGAGGGATAGCGGCTGGGGTTTATATACTGTTACATGGTTTGTATCTATTTGTACACTATTACTACATATGGTCCATCAAGGGCCGGCTTAGTTACCGTATATGGTCTGCGGAGTATATGGGTCTCTGTGGGTCAAGGGGATGTCTTGGTCCGTGCGAGCGGGGCTATGCTCTAGGCAGTGCGGGGCGGTGCGCGGCTATGCGGGGCTGTACGGCGTAGGGTGTAGGCTATGGTGCGGACGAATGGCTATTGGTCGTGAGTCCGTATGAGTCATACCGGTGTCTATGCGCGAGTATCGCTAGAGGCCGAGGTACGAGGGCGATGCGATGGCGAGCGATTGCGTGACTATGGCGCGATATGGCGTGATGCGGGACTGCGGAGCGGGACCAGGAGGTACGGAGTGCCGAAGGCGGCGTCAGGGCTAAGGGTTGCGATGCGGTGACATACTGTGAGCAAGTCCGAAGGGCGAGAGCCATTGGATGAGCCTGTCCGTGGGATGCGAGCCGTGTAGCGATGAGCGTGTGCTGATGCCGTGTATGCCGGGCGACTGTAAAGGAGTCCGGGGTAAGTCCGGAGGAAGTCCGGGGTCTCTATGTCTCAGGGGGCAGTGCCGTTTACGAGTGCTATGTCTGTCGTTGCGGGGCCGGTGCCTGTCCGAGGCACGAGGACTGTGCCGAATGGCTGTGCGTATGGGTCTGGATCATATCACGTGTGGGGTCATGTGACTAATGCGGGACTGTGCCGCGAGGCATCGCTGATAGATCGTGTCGTCAGGTGACCGTGGGACTGTAGGTCACGTGCAGGGAGTCATAGTAGGGGCGAAGGCGAATGGCGACTTATAGGGCGACGAGGGGCGAGGAGCACTATATCGTAGGGCATCGTAGGAGCACTGGAATGGTAGCGAGGGAGTGCGAGCGACTGAGCTAGGGCCAAAAGAGAGGAAAAAGAGTAACGCGGGCCCGTGCGTATCATCGAGTACTGCGCGATCATAACACTTTAGGCTCTGCTTGAATCTCTTCTGTCATAGTATATAAACCCACCTGTAAATTATCAGAGCTCCAATCAATTCTTCCTGGGTCTTCCCTCACAAGGCACCTGCTTAAGGAGTTTGATCCACCTTCTGTCCTCGCTTCACTTCGCTTCTCGCCCCCTTGTGCATAGCACCTGGGGCTCCTCGTCTCGCTTCATTCCACTTGACGCCTCCTTGCCTTTGTGCCCAAGGTCGTTTCATGTCCTTTCTTTGGCTTAAAACTCTCTTTTAGCTTGATCACATGATCCCATGGTTTCCAGAGTGGCATTCATTCAGACTCCTTCTGTGAGAATACCTTGGCAAAGTGATGGTACTGTGGGGGCATGAGACAGAGGGCACCCTCTTTCAAGGTTGCATTTTTTTCTTTCTTTCTTTTGACTCCTCTCTTCTGCATGATACACCTCTCTGATTTCTTGTGCATGCCCATCTTGGGTCCTCCATTTGTAATTGCAGGTTTCAGGACAATCTGCAAAGGAGAGTTTGCCAGTCTTCCAGTCAATCTGGGGATTGTGCTCACAAAGCCACAAGTATCCCAGGATTACATTATTGTTTCTGATGTTGGATATGTATGCATGTAGTAGCTCTTAATGTCTGTTGATATCACAGTACATTTCTACTTTTTCAGTAATTCTCCTGCTGGCATTCTTGGAGCCATCTGCATTATAGACAATGATAGTTCTGCAAGCGGTTAGTATGGGGATTCAATGCTTGTTCATGAACTCCTGGTTGATTAGCATCAGGTTGGCCCTGCTATTGATAAGTGCATTTGCCATAACATAGTGGCTGTCTGTAAAGGGTTTAATGTGTATTGCTAGTTTGATCTCCTTTCCTTTATGTATTACCCTCATGTACATCTTTATTGGTTCTGGGGTTTCAGTGGTGGACAAAGGGGAATTAAGCACAGGTTTAGTATCTCAGTTCCTGCCAGGCTTGCTAGGAGATCCCCCTAGACTGGTTATGTTAGATACTAAAGCAGTCAGTACAAAAACAAGCTTAGTTAGTTCCATCAAGAGAGAGTTATTATTATTAGCCTGTGAGATACCCAGATCGTCTCCTAGGCTCTGCCTTTTCCCTTCTGCTCTTTTCTGGCATTGGGAAAATCCTGTTCTTTGACTTGTGCAACCTGTGCTTCATCTTCTGCTAAGGCAATTCTTCATGCCTGTTGCTTCTTGCAGCTAAATCAATGTCCTCCCCTGTGGAAGTGACACTCCAGACATTGCTTCTTTGGCTTCTTGCAATCATGGGCCATGTGTCCAGATCCTTTACAATTGAAACACTTCCCTTGTCCAGCCCTGGTTGTGAAAACTTCTTCATCCACTTCTTCAAATTGGTCTACCTCCATTCAGTCATCTCATGGTCAGAAACTCAGGGCATGCCCTCATATGAACATGAGAGCTTTCATTGTGCAGCTGATATTGTGGATATTCTGAAGGTAGTCCACAGGAGTGGACTTCCAAGCTCCTTCCTTGAAGATCTGAAGGATGATGTATTAGGCTGTATTTCGCTCTAGGAGGTGAATTGCATGGCTGTCATCAATCCTGGCCATCTGATAGAGTGCTTTCCAGCAGACAAGGAAATCATTGGTCCATAGACCCCCTTGTTGGAGTTGTTTGAGTTGGGCAATGGCCCAGTCCTTCTGATTTACCAACTGGAAGAGGCTTTCCATCTCTTGGACAAGCTCATCCCAGGTGTATCCCTGACCTTGGCAGAGGCAGGTCTGTGTGAACAGTCTGGCTTTTGGTCCTTTCAACCAGGAGAGGACCACTGTCACTACCTCATAGCTCTTCAGGAGGATAGTGGAGCAGTTAGTGTGAAGCCATGCTTTAATTTTGGCCCACTACTCTTTGAACTTTACCACAGATCCTTCATAGTCTCTGGGGTCAGCAAATACCTCCACCTTCTGGCTTGCTTTCCCCCCTGTGGTAGCAGTGCTATTGAGGTTGGATATGGTCTGCTCTAGGGTGGCCATATCTTTCAGTAGCACAGTGGTCTTCTTCTGCTCTTCAGCACATCTGTTGTAGAGTTGTTGGTTCTGTTTCATCAGTGTGGTGAACTCTAACACAACAGCAGCAATCTTGTCCTCCAACATGAGGTTTGGGTTGGCAAGGATTTGAAGTGTGGACTGTGACATAGTGTCAGGCTATGTGGGTTTTGGGTATGTGGATTCTCTTTCTGTCATGGACTACCCAGGTTCTTCTTTGATATTCTTCAATTACAGCAGGGTGCCTAGTGGCTTTATACACCATAGATCTAACCAGTGTTATCTGTGGCCGGCTAATTGGTCTTAGTCTGTTCTGCTGTTGGTTTCTCTGGCAGAGTCACATAAACACTTGCCCTATCATGGTCACTTAGGTTTAGGGGGAGAAAGTGTTTATTAGATAACTACCACCTGTAGTTCTGCTGTGGCTGTTTCTCCTCCTGTTGGTGAATGGCCTCTCTTTCATAGCCGATGGTAAAAGAGTAGACTCCTGGGCAGATATCAGTGGTGATCTGTAAGGGGACAAGCTCTTGTGCAATGAAAGAGAGAAGACAGAGAATGAAGTAGATAAAAAGAAGTGAAAAAAAGATGATGAGGAAGGTGGTTATTCCCAGTAGGAGCTGAGCTATCATAAAAGAAGATGAGAGTTGAAAAGGAGTATACTTGTAAGTAGATGTAGGTATGCTTGAACAAGAAGTGGTATGGTAATAGTAGCAGGGGCTACTATAAGGGAACTAAAAATAGCAAGGGCAGCACAAAGATGCACAAGGGTGAAGGCATCCCTGATCATCAATGAGATGGACAAGGGTGGTGGCAGCAGTGCAGCAGGCAGCTTGGGCTGTGGCGATTCTCTTATGATGGGCAAGGTGGGCTTTTTCTACTAGGAACTGGGCATAGTTCTCTTGCCAATAATGGTACTCTTTGTCAAGGTGGCGGTGGATATCAGGTGAGGTGGGATTGCAATAGGAACCCTTGAGGTCATTGGGGTTGACAAACTCAGGTGGGGTCAACTCATGCTTAACAGTGGGAGGGGGTGACAGCAGTACTACTAGGTCCTTCTCCTCTTTTTTCTTAACCTCTCTATACTCTCCTGCTAACCTTCTTTCTCTTTGTGCAGTGGCATAGGCAGGGTTGAAAACTTGTGTAAATAGATAGGGGTGCTCCTCTACAAAGAGGCAAGCACTAGTGGCAAGGGTGGTGATGTTGAGTGCATACTCAGGATGCAGGATGGAGATCTGGGCTGGGTTCACTGGGGCAGAGGACTGTCAGTAATGATGGCCAATGACTCTGCAGAGCTCACTACTGGTAATGAGGGGCTTTGGGGTGGTGATGGTGATGGTGAAGTGAAAACAATTTGAGTTATAATGATACAACCCTTAGCAGTGTGGGTAGTGAGCAGCAGGGTGGTGAATGGGAGCAGTGGTGACTAGAGCTAGTGGGGACCCAGGCATCAACTGAGGACTAAGGGGAAAATCCAAGATAACTCAAATAAGGATCTTGGGGCTGAATTGCCAGCCTTATATACTGTTACAGGGGTTTGTATATATTTGTACCATATTGCTACATAAGGAGTGCTTTAGGGCAGACATGGGAGTGCAGGGCTTATGCTACTGGTTGGAGATGAGTCATGGGGGGTCACTGCACTGCCTTGTGCAGCCTGGGCACCAATGACATGTGATTGTGCCATAGTGGTGTGGTATGATGTGATTATGATGTCATAGGGCTGTGCAAGGAGGGCTGGACTGCTTACTAAGGTAAACACAGCTTGGTGCAGCCATTGTGTGGCATGTGAATGCTGTTAGTGAGCAGGCTGTGTGCAGTACTGGTACCAGAGACAGGGGTAGAACCAGGAAAGGGAAAAACAATAGGGGTGGAGTAGTGAGGTCATAACAGAACCCAGGGTGTCCAGCAGAGGGGTGGTCATGATGAAAGTATTACAATCATGCTGCACTCAATGCTATGCCTGGACCCCACTACACTTTTTCCTTTACTTTGACCCTTAGCTCACTTGCTTGCACTCCCTCACTAACAGTTCCAACGCCCTATGAACTCCTATGATACATGCTCCTCACCCCTTGTTGCCCTACAGTTGCCTTCAGTCCCACTATGGTTCCCTGCACATGACCTATGGTCCCATGGTCACCCAATTATATACAATCTATCAGTGATGCCTCACAGCACAGCCCTGCTCCTAGTCACTGACCCTGCATATGATACAATCCAGACCCTTGCACAGCCAATCAGTACAAGCCATCATGCCTGACAACTAGGTGCACCCCCTGAACAGTAGATGACAGCACCATTCACCATAACTCCAAGTACATGGGAAGACCCCAGAGACTCCCTTACAGTCACATGGCTCACACATAGTACCCACTTGCATGGACAGTGCACAACTCAGCCACAGCAATAACCCTCATGAACATGTTCATGGTATGTGTTACGCTTACAGCTACACTACATTCCATTCCTTTCCTACATTGCCTTCTTTAGCCCCATTTACCCACACCACAGCACCACAACTCGGCCTTGCCCAAACCCTGTGTCCCCACACCAGCCACACAGTATCTGCAGCATTCTGGGCACCAGACCATGGTAGAGTAAAGACCCGATTACCCAGATACTGATACCGCCCATAGCCCTTAGGCAATCTGCAGTTGCAATGGCACCACCTCATGCCATCTATTCTCACCCCAATAGTGATACCCGTGCATAGCACACCACAGCATGCCTTCTCTTCCCACCCCAGTAGCATTTAGCCTGCAACATCACCTCCCTCACACAGACCAGGCCAGTTTCTGTCTCATATTTAGTATTCTTGCCTGCCCTTACTTACTTCAGGCTCTGCTTGAATCCCATCTGTAGTAGTATATAAGACTGCCTGTATTATATCAGAGCCCCAATCAATTCTTCTTGGGTCTTCCCTCACAAGGCACCCACTTTATAGGAAGATTGATCCAGTTGTCCCTTTCGCTTCACTTCACTCCACGCCTCCTAGTGCCTTGCATCCAAGGTCATTTCATTAAGAATTGATTCCTCTCTTCACCACTGTCACTCTTCAACCGCCCTGAAGGCCCCATCTATCACCACCCTCTTATTATCAGTAAGCAAAATTGTACCCACATCCCCTTGTTGACATGGAAGGACACTAGTGAATGCTACACGTGCCAAGTCGGCCCCCACTGTTGTAGTTGGCAGCTCAACAGGCAGACAGTGTCTAGTAGTCACCCCTCGCCCAATTCGCCCCATCAACCTTGACCTCCTCACCACCGTTGCTTCCCATCTCAAAGCTGATGCTGCTGCTGCTGCTGAGAGAGAGCAGAGAGAGCTGTGGGAAGAGATTGACCAGGCAATCGCAGACTTCACCATGAGGTCCAGGGCATCAGATATGCCCACTTTAGTCTATCCCCCAAGCCCCATTGCTGACATCAACCCAAATGATTTCATTCCCCCTACACCCCCCATCCCCTCACCATTCACTCTTCTCCAGCTCATCGCCAAAGCTGAAGAACAAACCTGCCACTACAAGGAGTACGCAACCCGCATAGAAGCCCAGCTCACTGCTCCCCTTCCTCCTTTCCCAGACTACCATGCCTGCTGTAGGCCAGACCACCTCTGCCACCCCTTTCGCTTTCCGCCATTCCACTCACACCCAAGACAGTCCGGGACATCCAGTACCATACTGGTGCACAGTCTTGACGAGCCCAGCTGCCTCCACCCAAGAAATCTCCTTTGGCGGCCCAGCAAGTTCCTTTAATCTTCCTTTTTGTACTTACTTGTATTTCGCTTCTGCCCTTTTTAGTTTTAGCCTTTTTCTCCAAGGATGTTCCCGCTTTTCTTCTGGTATTCCCTTTTAGCTTCCTGTTTTATTTCTTTCTTGTTACTTGTGTTCTGCATTTATCGCCTTCTCACCCACACCCAGTTTGACCACAACACCTTTCTTATTTCCCTACAGTTACCCTCGGGAGAGTACTCCCTCATTATCACTACCCCTACTGGCACATGAGGCCGAAACTTCCACTATGAAAGCACCCCTACCAACTGGGCTAAGTCAGCACCCCAGAACAATTGGTAGATCTTTGTAATTCACATTTGAACTAAAGTTCCTGGCTCCAGCTATAGGGGGATTACTTAGCAAGCCAAGAGAACACCATATGCATCCTGAAGGAAGAGTAATCAGGATCCTCAATAGGCCATGTCCAGGAGACTATTGAGATCAGAAGACTGTAGTCCACATGAGACCTCTAGTGCCACTTCCATTTGAAAGGCCAAGCTGCAGCTGGTGTAAGAAACACAAGGCGCCCACCATAAGAAAAGAAGTCTGCTTCCAGTATGTCGCAGGTACTCCTCAATACCATCACTGACCCCACTATTCCTCTACTGGACAAACTCGCTGCTATTGCAGCCGAGTTCACCACCATCACCACTCAGAATATCCAACTCACTCAATCACTGCATGTGTCTAACAATGAGATCATCTGTCTCGAGCAGCTAGTGACAGTAGGCCAGACTACAGTAGCCATACTCCAGGGTCAGATCACTGCAGCAGGCCCTCCAGGTACCTTGAAGAAAGTTGAATTGTTTGCAGACCTGGGCGAATACAACAGGTCCATTGCCAAATTCGAAGAATGGTGGGCCAAGATAAAGGCCTGGCTTTGCATCAATGCACATGTCACCCCCGCAGGAAGTTATGAAGTGGTTGTGGCAGTACTATCCCAGCTCAAAGGACCAAAAGCTAGCCCCTTCACTCAAACACACCTCATGCAAGGCAATACGTACCCATGGAAGGACTGTGAGGCTGAAATTGAAGGACTCTTCTGGGCTGTGAATCAGAAAGACTGGGCATGTTGTCAGCTGGAGGAGTTCAAACAGCAGAACATGCAGACCAACGACTACCTCATCTGCTGGGAAGCCCTATACCAGCAAGTGCAGATTGACGACACGCACACTGTATGGCTCCTAGAACAAAATACAGCCCAGCACATTATCCTGCAGATCTTCAAGGAAGGAAAGTGTCAAGACAAACCAGTGCTCTATTTGGACAACATTAGGAAAACTGGATGTGCAATGGAAGTGCTCAGTTTCATCAGGGGGCACAAAAGGAAGGCCCCAGTGAGGATTAGCAGCTGAGGGTTAGCACAGGAGAACCTTGAAGAAGATGTGTTCGCCCTCCCAAGTAGTGATGCCACACTGTTACGCTCACAGCTATGCTACATTCCCTTCTTTCCTACATTCCCTTACTTAGCCACCTTCTCTCATGCCACAGCACCGTGACTTGGTATTGCCTGAGTCTTGTTCCCACACTGGTTAGCACAGTACCTGCAGCATCTGGGCACTGGACCACAGTAGAGTAAAGCCCTGCTTACCTGGGTACTGATGCCGCCCTGCAGCACTTGGGCAATCCGCAGTCGCAATGGTGCCATATGTCACCACCCAGTCTCACCCCAATAGCAATACCCACACATTGCACGCTATAGTACACCATCTGTTCTCACCCCAATGGCATTAACCTCACAATGGCACCATCACTCGCCACCCTTTCCCACTCCAGTAGTGTTTAGCCCATAGCATCGCCCCACTCGCACAGACCAGGCCAGTTTCCATCTTGCACTTTCTTATTTAGTATCTTGGCCTGCCCTCACCTACTTTAGGCTCTGCTTGAATCCCAGTTGTAGTAGTATATAAGACCACCTGTATTATATCAGAGCCCCAATCAATTCTTCCTGGGTCTTCCCTCACAAGGCACCCGATTGTTAGGAAGCTTGATCCATCTTTCTGTTTCGCTTCACTTTCACTACACACCACCTAGTGCTTAGCACCCATGGTCGTCTTCACTTACACACCTCCTAGCACCTAGTGCCTGAGGTCGTTTCATTAAGAATTGATTTCTCTCTTTGCCACTGTCACTATCTGACTGCCCTGAAGGCCCCACCCATCACCAACCCCTGTGCTATCAGTAAGCAGAGCAGAGCCCGCGTCCCCCTTATTGACATGGAAGGACACTAGTGAACGCTACATGTGCCAAGTTGGCCCCCACTGTTGTTGTTGGCAGCACAACAGGTGGACAGTGTCTAGTAGTCACCCCTCGCCCAGTTCGCCCCATCAACCTCGATCTTCTCACCACTGTCGCTTCCCATCTCGAAGCCGATGCTGCTGCTGCTGCTGAGAGAGAGCAGAGAGAGCTGTGGGAAGAGATTGACCAGGCAATCGCAGACTTTGCCGTGAGGTCTAGGGCATCAGATATGCCCACACTTGTCTATCCCCCATCCCCAATCACTGACATCAACCCGAACGACTTTGTTCCCCCCACACCACCTATCCCCTTGCCCTCCACTCTTCGCCAGCTCATTGCTGAAGCCAAGGAGCAGACTCACCACTATGAGGAGTATGCAGCCCACATAGAAGCCCAGCTCGCTGCTCCCCTTCCCCCTTCGCCAGACTACCACACCTGCTGTAGGCTGGATCGCCTTCGCCACCCCTTCCGTTTTCTGCCATTCCACTCACACCTGAGACAGTCCAGGACATCTGGTACCATACTGGTGCGCAGTCTCAACGAGCCAGGCTGTCTCCGCCCAAGAAACCTTCTGCGGTGGCCCAGCAAGTTCCTTTAACTTTCCTCTTTGTACTTACATCTTTGTGTCTTCCCCCTTTCTTAGTGTTAGCCTTCTTCTCCAAGGATGTTCCTGCTTTTCTTTTGGTATTCCCTTTTAGCTTCTTGTTTTATTTCTTTCTTGTTACTTGTGTTCTGCATCTATCGTCTTCTCACCCACATTCAGTTTGATTGCAATACCCTTTTAATTTCTTTGCAGTTACCTACAGGTGAATACTCCCTCATCATCTCCACACCTACCAGCACACGAGGCCGCAACTTCCGTTACGAGAACACACCTACCAACTGGGCTGAGTCAGCACCCCAGGACAATTGGTAGTTATCCCACACAGATTCAATTGAACTAAAGTTCCCGGCTCCAGCTATAGGGGGATTACTTAGCAAGCTGAGAGAACACCCATCACATCCTGAAGGAAGAGTAATCAGGATCCTCAATAGGCCGCATCCAGGAGACTATCAAGATCAGAAGACCGTAGTCTGTGTGAGACCTCTAGTGCCACTTCCATTTGAAAGGCCCAGCTGCAGCTGGTATAAGAAACACAAGGTGCCAGTAATCAAGAAAGAAGTCTGCTTTCAGTATGTTGCAGGTACTCCTCGATACCATCACAGATCCCACTATTCCTCTACTGGACAAACTCGCTGCCATTGTGGCCGAGTTCACCACCGTCACTACCCAGAACATATAGCTCACTCAATCCCTGCACGCATCTAACAACAAGATTATCTGCCTCGAGCAGCTGGTAACGGTAGGACAAGGCATGGTAGCCACTCTCCAGGGCCAGATCACTGCAGCGGGCCCTCCCAGTACCTCAAAGAAAGTTGAATTGTTCGCAGATCCGGGCGAATACGACAGATCAATTGCCAAATTCGAAGAATGGTGGGCCAAGATGAAGGCATGGCTCCACATCAATGTGCATGT
Organism: Tylopilus aff. callainus; assembly: GCA_038093995.1. Classification (NCBI taxonomy): domain Eukaryota; kingdom Fungi; phylum Basidiomycota; class Agaricomycetes; order Boletales; family Boletaceae; genus Tylopilus; species Tylopilus aff. callainus. The sequence goes on along the minus strand of JBBPTI010000023.1, from coordinate 6,178 downwards.
CGCCCCTGCAGGGAGTTACAAAGCGGTTGTGGCAGTACTATCCTGGCTCAAAGGCCCCAAAGCTGGCCCCTTCACACAAACACACCTTGCTCAGGGCAATGCATATCTGTGGAAGGACTGTGAGGCTGAGATAGAAGGCCTCTTCCGCGCCATGAATCAGAAGGATTGGGCATGCTGCCAGCTGGAAGAATTCAAGCAGCAGAACATGCAGACCGATGACTACCTAGTCCGCTGGGAAGCCCTATACCAGCAAGCGCAGATTGACAACACGCACGCAGTTCACCTCTTGGAACAAAACACAGCCCACCACATTATATTACAGATCTTCAAAGAAGGAAAGTGCCAGGACAAGCCGGTGCTCTATTTGGACAACATTAGGAAGACTGGATGCGCAATGGAAGCACTCGGCTTCATAAGGGGGTACGAAAGGAAGGCCCCTGCAAGAATTAGCAGCCGAGGGTTAGTGCGGGAGAACACTGAAGAAGATGTATACGCCCTCCCAAGCAGTGATGCCTGCGCAAAGTGCTTCAATTGCAAACAGACTGGCCACAGAATTCGAGAATGCCAGAAACCAAAGATCAACCAATGCCCAGCCTGTAAGTTTGTTCATGGTGGGCACAGCGCTTATTGCACCAAAAGGAAAATGCTGTGGAGGATACTGCTAGCTGAAGATGAAGAACCAATGGGCACCAAGGCCCTGGTAAGGATTGCTGAGTTGGCAGAAGAAATATGCAAGAGGAATAACCTGGAGATGGGTTTGGATTTTCCAATCGAAGGATTCCAGATGAAGGGAAAAGGCAGGACCTAAGGAACGTGTCAGGTGTTCCAAAGGCTGGTAAGACTCCAACCAAGCGCACCCCTATTACCCATGTTATCATTTCTAAAGACCAAGAATGGTGTATTCCCCTTAGATTGCCTGGTCTAGAGGAGTCCACTCCCCAGCGGCTCAGTGGCAACCGTGAATCAAATGCTGTGCTTAATTCCTCTAACAAGTATCTTCCCCCTCACATGCACAAAGAAACCCCAACTAACCCACCACAGATTCGTATACTAGGGCAGCAAAAATGAAAAGAGATACTCATGTGGGTGCAGATCAAGACCCGCACTGGCGACTTCATACTGGCATCCGCCTTGCTTGATAGCGGTGCCCAGTCCTCATTCATTCACCAAGAGTATGTCCACCAAAACCGTATCCCCACTGAAGAGCTCCCATAGCCCATATACATGTACAATGCCGATGGGACCCCGAATAAAGCCAGGCCTGTTACCCATGCGGCCACTGTCTTATTGGAATACCAAGGTCATGTGAAAAAGACCTGGGTAGAGGTAACTGATCTAGGAAGCAAGGATCTGATTCTGGGATATACATGGCTGAAAGAGCATAACCCACAGATCAACTGGAAGTCCAGTACAGTATCCATGCCGGAGTGCCCGGAGTTATGCAACTACTTGGGTGTTTTGCAGGTTATCCGCAGAGCCAAAGAATTGGAAGTCCGGGTCACTGAGGAACAGTGGGGCACCGGAAAACAGCAAGAAGGAAAAGCTCCTTGAGAGTTAGTACCCCTGGTGTACCACCGCTACCTCAAGACCTTTGAGCAGAAGGAGTCCGAGCGGATGCCGATATGAAAGCCATGGGACCATGCCATTGAACTAAAGGACACTTTCATTCCACGGAAAGGCTGAAACACCCCCTTTAGCCCACAGGAGCAAAAAGAAGTAGATGACTTTGTGGATGAGCAACTAGCCAAAGGGTACATCTGTCCCTCTAAGTTCAAGCAAACCTCGCCGGTCTTCTTTGTGCCCAAGAAGGATGGTTGAAAACACATGGTGCAAGATTACCGCTATCTTAACGAGCATACTGTGCATAACAACTATCCACTTCCACTCATTGCCCAGCTAGTCAACAAGCTCCATACCACCTGGCTCTTCACAAAAATGGATCTCTGTTGGGGATATAACAATGTCCGAATCAAAGAAGGAGACGAATGGAAGGCCACATTCACATGCCATCGCGGGGCCTTCAAACCCCTAGTAATGTTCTTCAGTCTGTGCAACTCACCAGCCACCTTCCAAACCATGATGAATGAGATCTTCACCAACATGGCCGAAAATGTCATGGTATACATCAACGACCTTCTGATATTCACTCCCACCGATGACTGCAGAGTCCATGAAAAGATAGTCCTGGAAGTCCTTAGGCGGTTGGAGGAAAATGACCTCTTTGTCAAGCCAGAGAAGTGCAACTTCGGGGTGCAAGAGTTGGAGTTCCTTAGGATGATCGTCGGGGTAAATGGGGTAAGCATGGATCTGAGTAAAGTCACTGCCATCAAGGAGTGGCCAGTACCCACCACAGTCCACGGTGTCCAGGCCTTCCTAGGCATGGCCAACTTCTACTGGCGCTTCATACAGGACTTCACACATATCACCTGGCTGCTCCATGACCTTACTCGCAAGGATGAACCCTTCTGCTGGACTGACAAGCAGCAAAAAGCCTTTGACTGCTTGAAAGAAACCTTCACTACAGCTCTGGTCCTAGCATATCCTGATCATCACAAGAAGTACCAACTTGAGTGCAACGCCTCCTCCTATGCAACTGGAGGCATACTCCTGGTGGAGGAAGATGAGAAGTGGCATCCCATGGCCTACGCATTGCATGCAATGACGCTGGAAGAGCGCAACTACCCCATAGCTGACAAAGAGATGTTGAGTGTGATTAGGGGTTTGGAAGATTGGAGGCACTATCTGGAAGGGGCCAAATAGCAGTTTGAGGTATGGAACAACCACCAGAACCTCACTTGGTTCATGACATGCCAGAACCTCAATCGGAGACAAGCCTGATGGGCCCAATACCTCTCTCGCTTCAAATTCAAGTGGTGCCACAAGCCCAGATCAACCATGGGCAAGGCCGATGCACTGTCCTGAAGAGAGAATCTAGCAGTAGGAGATGCCAAAGACAACCATGATGTGGTGGTAATCCCCCCCGAGCAGATATAGGTTTGACAGACAAAAGGCAAGAAGTCCAAGGCAGCGGAAGAAGGTATGACTGAGGAAGCCACAGTCTTGCATCATTCGGGGGATAGACTCATGAATCAGATCTTGCACGAAACCATCAAGCTCCTGCATCCAGTGCAGAAAAGGCTAGAAGGACAAGGATACCATATCAAGGATGGATGTTGCATGAAGGATGGTAAGATCTATGTGCCTCTGGCCTGCAGGCCCGAAGTCCTACATCTCCACCATGATGCGCCTGTTGCGGGTCACCCCGGTGTTGCCCAGACTATCGAGCTCCTATGCCAGCATTACGATTGGGCTTCCCTCCCCAAAGACACCACTGACTATGTGAAAAGGTGTCCAAGGTGCACCCAGACCAAACCCTCGAATCGACCACCCGCTGGGGCCCTACAGCTGCTACCTGTCCCTTCGGGCCCCTGGCAAGATATCTCCGTTGACTTCATCACCGGTCTTCCCCTCTCAAACTCCTACATGGCTATACTCACCATCATCGACTGCTTCTCCAAAGCGGTCGAGCTCATCCCCTGTGATTCCACCTGCACCTCCCTTGATCTAGCCAACATCTACCTGCACCACATCTGGAAGCACCATGGACTTCCCAAGTCCATAGTGTCAGATTGGGGTCCCCAATTCACATTCCATCTCATGACAGATCTCTGCCGCCAGCTCCAAATTGACCAGCACCTCTCAACCACATACCACTTGCAGACTGATGGACAGACTGAGAGGATGAATAGGGAGGTAGGCCAATACCTCCAGACTTATTGTGCAGACCACCCAGACTCCTGGAGCGATTGGCTTCCGCTCACACAATTCACCATCAACTCTCATGTCTCCTTCACCTATGGCAAGTCCCCTTTCCAGCTCACCCACACCTATGCCCCGGTTCTCGGAATAGAACCTACTGTCACCCAGTCCCCCACTGCCGATAACCTCGCCAACCAGTACGCCAATCACCTAGCAGAAGCCCGTGAATGGCTCCATGCCTTGCAAGATACAATGAAGTGAGCAGCCACCGGTAAGTGTTCTCTGGCCCCCTCCTACTCCATTGGGGATAAGGTTTGGTTATCCACTGAACACCTCTCTATTCTGGGCTCACCAAAGCTCCTTGATCGCTGGATTGGGCCATTCCCCATCATTGGTCTCGTCAGCCCTAATGCTGTCCACCTTGACCTCCCCACCTTGTACCGAATTCACCCTGTCCTCAATGTCTCGTGGGTGAAGCCGTTCATAGCCCCGCTTCCTGGTCAGCACCCTCCTTCCCTCAATCCCTCTGCTTTGGCTGCTGACTCCGCTATCCCCGAGTATGAGGTCGAATACATCGTTGACTCCTGCCTGGCCAGCTGCTGTCTTCAGTATCTGGTCCATTGGAAGGGGTATGATATCTTCAAGCAGACTTGGGAACCTCGCACTAACCTCGCCAACTCTCCTGATGCCCTTGCCGCCTTCCACCATGCCCACCCTTCCGCCCCTCATCCAGTCTCTCACTCCGCCATTCATGCCCTATTCCCTTCTGCCCATCCAGTGTCTGGGCCTTAAGGAGGGGGTAATGTTATGCTCACAGCTACGCTACATTCCCTTCTTTCCTACATTCCCTTACTTAGCCACCTTCTTTCATGCCACAGCGCCACGACTCAGTATTGCCCAAGTCTTGTTCCCACACCAGTTAGCACAGTACCTGCAGCATCTGGGTACTGGACCACGGTAGAGTAAAGCCCCACTTACCCAGGTACTGATGCCACCCTGCAGCACCTAGGCAATCTGCAGTCGCAATGGCGCCATATATCACCACCCAGTCTCACCCCAATAGTAATACCCACGCATCGCACGCCATAGTACGCCATCTGTTCTCACCCCAATGGCATTAACCTCGCGATGGTGCCATCGCTCACCACCCTTTCCCACTCCAGTAGCGTTTAGCCCGCAGCATCACCCTGCTCGCACAGACCAGGCCAGTTTTCATCTCACACTTCCTTATTTAGTATCTTGGCCTGCCCTCACCTACTTTAGGCTCTGCTTGAATCCCAGTTGTAGTAGTATATAAGACCACCTGTATTATATCAGAGCCCCAATCAATTCTTCCTGGGTCTTCCCTCACAAGGCACCCGATTGTTAGGAAGCTTGATCCATCTTTCCATTTCGCTTCACTTTCGCTACATGCCGCCTAGTGCTTAGCACCCATGGTCATCTTCGCTCATACACCTCCTAGCACCTAGTGCCCAAGGTCGTTTCATAAGGAATGCATCAGGTGTTCCAAAGGCCAGTAAGATTCCAATCAAGCGTGCCCCCATTACCCATGTTATCATCTCTAAAGACCGAGAATGGTGTATTCCCCTTAGATTGCCTGGTCTAGAGGAGCCCACTCCCCAGTGGCTCGGCAGCAACTGTGAATCAAATGCCATGCTTAATTCCTCTAACAAGTATATGCCCCCCCATGCACACAAAGAAACCCCGACATCTCCCCCACAAATACGCATCCTGGGTCAGCAGAAATGCAAGGAAATCCTCATGCAAGTACAGATAAAGACCTGCACCGGTGACTTCATACTGGCATCTGCCTTGCTTGACAGTGGCGCCCAATCCTTATTCATACACTGAGAGTATGTCTGCCAGAATTGCATCCCCACCAAGGAACTCCCACAGGCCATATATGTCTATAACACCAATGGAACACCAAACAAAGCAGGGCCGGTAACCCATGTGGCCACTGTCTTATTAGAATATCAAGGCCATGTGGAGAAGACCCGCATAGAAGTAATGGACCTAGGGAATAAGGATCTTATTCTAGGTTACACCTGGCTGAAAGAGCACAATCCCCACATCAATTGGAAGACTGGTTCAGTCATACTCCCAGAGTGCCCCAAGTTATGCAACTACTCCAGAGTATCATGGGTCATCTGCCAAGCAGAAGAACAGGAAATCTGGGTTGCCAAGGAGCAGTGAGACACTAGACAAAAGCAAGAAGGAAAAACTCCATGAGAGTTAGTATCCCCAGTGTACCACTGCTACCTCAAGACCTTCGAGCAAAAAGAGTCTGAATGCATGCTGATTAGAAAGCCATGGGACCATGCCATAGAACTAAAGAACACATTTGTTCCCAGGAAGGGCTGCAATATCCCTCTAAGTCCACAGGAACAAAAGGAGGTGGATGACTTTGTTGACAAGC
>JBBPTI010000022.1:0-34691 GCA_038093995.1 Tylopilus aff. callainus | reverse complement strand
GCTTTGGAAAACATCTGAGACTCCCAAAGATAGTGCAGGAGGGTTGCCGGCAGTCGGTGGTCGGTCGGAAGGTGGTGGTGGGTCAAGTGGCGGGTCAGCACGTGGATGATTGCTAAGACCATGCCTGCATTCCTTGCATATATGATCGTTTTCATCACTGGGATAAAACTCTCTACACTCGCAACTCCCCTTGCCGCCTTGACAGACATGGAGAGGGGCCATGGTGACAGGATCTAGGATCTGGGCCATGAAGGAGTGATCGATGAGATGCAAGAAAGTCCAGTCTGGGTTGTATGCTGGCACCACAGGACTGAGTACAGAATATGGGGATCCAAGAGCCCAGAGGATTGGGTTGACGTTTAAGTCGAGTATATATACAGAACAGTATCAAATAGGTCTCTAGGTATCCAAAAAGCATAGCAAGGAGGCCACTGCTTGACACCAAAGGCGTGCCCAATCATGCCAGATCGGTTCTGCAAGCGAAATATTCAGTTGCTTAGATGCCTGCCGTCCAACACAGATCGTTTCAAAAACGGGATCCAGACCATCCCCTTCGGTCGTCATGAGCCCAAACCCATCTGGAATAATATCGAATGAGATAGTTTCATGTAAGGTCATGAAAAATGTGGCTTCAACAGCAGGGTCACCGTTGAATGGATTCCTGTGGGTTGGAACATGGACAGGTTCATGATGAACGTGTTGCTGCTGTTGGCGGTTGACTAACTCGGCTACATGATCTTCTAGCTCGCCGTCGTCTTCTTCGTCAGTGGGATGTCCTGCTCCTGTCTGATGCTTCTTTCGCTGGATACATGTGCCATGCACACCATAAAACTGATCTAAAAGATCAGGATGTACATCTTGATAGTCATCACAATATACACTGTAACGCATCTGTCCCAGGAAGCGAAGGTCCTTGTATTGGTCACCAAATGATGAGTACTTTGATGGGAAAGTTAGAAACTCACTCGCGGGCTCTTGTTTTTGGTGTCGGGACCCCAGATAGGATGGTGATTCCACGCTTGTTGAAAATCGTGACAGTCGTCATTAATTGAATCAAGAAAGAGTATATGTAATAACCATATATGACTTGGATTCTGGGGATCAAGCATGTGATACCTTTCAAGTCGGGTAAAGAAGGCTCGCCAGCGCCGGGCAAACTGTGTTCCGACTTCAACCCATGTACGTTCAATGTGTGAGTTGTGTGTTGATCTGATTGACAATGGTCATCAGCATAATTTACTCAAGTGGCGACAATTCATACTCACAAACCCCATATGAAAGAAGCCCAGTGGGGACCTTTTTTCATTACCATGTATGTTGCAACGTCGATGTTCTCACCACCTCTATCTCCCCTCACCCTTGACGGCATTCCATATTCAGCAACGGCATGTTCAAATAGCTGTAGGACTGTCATGGAGCGATTGTTATCACTTGCTCGAAGTGCAGTTATCTGGTACAAGACCCATTAGCAAGACCCAACATGCATGTATCATAATAACATACTGTATGACAGAACCCATCAATCGCACCATGAATTACGATACCCCATCGGATCAGCTTGTGATGGCCATCAATGTGCCAAAGGGCGTTAGGGCGCTTTACAAAGTACTTGCACCTCTGCTTGATCTTGTGGTTGCGTAACACTTGGCCAACATGATCAAGCCGGCGCAGAGATTCCAGTACTCGGCGATGCTGCACACGGTAACCTTGATGTCGCAAGAAGCCCATTACGTAGCGGATGCCTGATTCTGGACGGTTGGTCTTGAATTGAGTGATCAACCAATCAAGCTCAGTGTTACTCAAGGTTGAGTATTTTCACTCGATGCCATGACGCTTCATATATAACCGAAGTGTGTTTCGATGCACTCCCAGAGTGCTAGTGAGCTCCGTGACTTTGATTTGACGGGAATTTGAAGTCGCCTCATGGAGAAAGGCTATGTCAATGATCTTTCAGGGGCGGCCACGTTGCCCAGTACGGAGAGTAATAATAAGTTGTGGAATCACAATATTAGGGTCTACTCTATAGTCAAGAATGCCTCGTTAGTCGCCAAACAGGCTAATATGGCCATGAAAAACTGACTGATCTTGGATGTTATTTAGATAGTTTGAGAGTGCGCAAAACAGTTGTCCAAGCTGAGTGGCAACCTGTGTCGTCCATTCATTCAGCTCCAATGAGGAGCGTTCAATGGCTTCAAGAAGTGGAATGGCATCATCCTTGATGGCATTTAGATGGAAGACGAGTTGAAGGGGTTCCACTTCTTCCAGGTCGAGCAACCTGACTGCATGACGATAGATATCACTAAGAGTGTCGTGGGCTAGCAGGATATTAGGCATGCAATTGATAATAACATCCTGAGGGAATGGTAGTAACGTTTGCAAAATCATGGTCGCCATTGACCGTGACTGTGATGACCGACTGTTGGTGGTACACCTCTGGGAGGTTACTATATTTGGTCTACAACATCTCCAGGCCTAACATGCATGTGGAGACTGTCTTGTTCCACCACAATATCTCTTCAACGTTCAACTTCTACCCTTGCCATTATGACTACCAATCTACCCTCACCAGAAACACAGCCCGAGCTCCAGTTAAAACATCATAACACTTACTACTATCCAAGAGGAACGCACGTCTTCCGTGTAAGTGCTCTCCCATTTGAGTTGAACGTCGCTGAATGCTGACATGTTTCTGTTATTGGTAACAAAACCTCTGGCAGGTTGAGGATACGCTATACAAGCTGCATGAAGACATAGTCACACCCCAGTCTGGCGTCTTGAAGGATCTGTTTATATCTGGCGATCACACTCCCCATGGGGACGGCCTATGTGATGAAACTGCCATAGTCTTGTATGACCATGCAGAAGTGTTTGACTTGTTTCTTGACCTGGTTTACAGCAGGTAAGCAGTTCTCCAGCTCGAACATTAGCTCTGCATGGCGATTGATAATCATGTAGCGTGCATGCGAGTCAGTCATCCTATACCTTTCAAGAACTCCAAGAACTTCTCCGATTTGTTGACAAGTATGATTGTTGGCAAGCACGGCAGTTTGTCATTAACCATGTCTGGGAGCACCGGTTCAGCTATCATCCTGCGGAGCTCATCCATTTGAGCTCTGAGTTCAAACTTGAGAAGCCCTTTAAGTGGAGTTTTCGGCTGCTTCTCGATACTCCACTCACTGAAGTCTACGTTGAACACCGGCTACTGATGGGTCAAGACATTTTTGTCGCATTGGTCCATGCCAAGGCCATCCTTGATAAACACCACCATCTCATTGCTGCAGAGGAGCCAACCATGTTGAATCATGCAAAGGATTGTCAAAACCCGAAGGAGTGCGCTAATGACTGGCATGCAGCCTGGTGGAATGGTATGGGTCGCTTTTTGCTCGACGGCAGGAATCCACAGCCATATTCTGAGGCCATCAAGCGCTTCAAGAAGATGAAGTTCGGGCAGATGAGTCCTGGCTGCTGAGTGCACATGCTTCACATTGTTGACCATGGGGATGGTTTTAAGCACGCTGAAACGTTCATCGAGGACATTTGTCAAGGGCTTGTAAACGGAATGTGCTTATCTGAGGATATGTTCGTTAAATCATAGGTTTTATCCTGTTCCTGTTCCTTTCATATGACAATATGTTTGTTTCGAACGTTCAGTACTTCAACAATCATTGGAACATTCAACGTTCAACTGTGGTCTTGCCAGGACCCCGATAGGCATGTGCGCAAGCCCACTATCCATCGCCAACAGCACCAGAATCAGATCTGTCACTCTCCGAAAGATAAGCTACAGCACATCCATGAACTCAATGATATGGACGCCATGATGGGTGACGGTACCTTTGATAGCCTTGCAGACGGCATTCTTGGAATCCCCACAGACCAGCAACCCACCAACACCGCCAATGGTACAGGTGACCCTTCCACTCCTACACATCCTGCTCCTAATGTGCATGGAAAGCTCTGCACAATGATCAAGCTCAAGTCTCTATGTCTACTCAAGAAACAGCACTCCTTGTGTGCCCTCGTCACTGAGCGTCTTATCCAAGGGGCTCTCCTGCCACTCAATCGCGCTGACTTCCGCCACGTATGCAAGCCCACTCTGCACTCTGCATGCATAACAAAGCAAGCAGAGCATCGACAATATGTCAATCGCGAAAGGCGAGCAAAGCACAAGCATGTCGAGCAGCTCGCCGTTATCTGTACTCATGGCAGGGAAGTCATCTCAATGTGTCGACAGGCTCAGGATCGTGTCACGCATCTTGGAAGAGCCGTTATCAGCTTCCATGCATACACCGAAAAGGAGGAGCAGAAGTGTATCGAACGTATCTCCAAGGAACGTTTGAAGGCCTTCAAAGCTGACGATGAAAAGGCGTACATGAAACTCATCGATACCGCCAAGGATACGCACATCACGCATCTCATTCAACAAACAGATGCGTATCTCGATTCCCTTGCGCAGGCCATCATGGCACAACAGAACAAACATGGCGGCTTGGAGTTTGAGACAAGTAAACTGGCACAAATGCTCAGCCAGTATTATCATTCCTGCTTCCGTCTTATTCTTACCAGCACCCCTCTTCAAAACAACCTTCCCAAGCTGTGGTCTCTCCTCAACTTCGTTCTCCCAAAGATCTTCAACTCAGTCAAGTCGTTCGATGAATGGTTAACAAACCATTCGCCAATTCTGGCACTGGTGACAAGATTGAGGTGAATGAAGAAGAGGCACTTACTATTGTTCATTGTCTGACAAGCTCCTTCGTCCATTCCTTTTGAGAAGGCCCAAAAAGGATGTTGAGAGCGAGTTGCCTGACAAGGTCAAGAAGGTCATCAGAGTACGAGTGAGTGCTTTGCAATTGCAATTGTACAGGCAGATGAAGAAGTACAAGATGATTTCTGACAGAAAGGACTCGAAAGGGTACATACTACAAGTGAGTGCTTTGCAATTGCAATTGTACAGGCAGATGAAGAAGTACAAAATGATTTCTGACGGAAAGGACTCAAAAGGGTACATACCTATACTGTTCAAGGTTGTCATGCTTACCTTGCTAACAATGACAGGAAATCTATGTCAAGGGGCTAAGCAATGAACTTATGCAGCTCCAAAAAATCTGTCAGCATCCCTTCTTGTTCGAAAGTGTCGAGGACAAGGTCAGTCCCAGCGGTATCATCGATGACAAACTCATCCGTTCCTCTGGAAAACTTGAACTGCTTTCTCGTACCCTCCCCAAGTTTTTTTCTACAGAAAATATACCTAGTACTTAATACAAAGTTATTGAGTTTTGTATTTAGTGTGTGGTGCTTAGACTGAAAAATAATGGGAAGTTGGGTTTCATACTCAGTACGGTACTTAGGCTACTAAAAACGTGGGGCGGTGGGCTGAAAAATCGTGGCGGGATTAAATGTGCTGATTTAACATCATACGATAGGACAACGATCGCGATGGGATGGTGGAACACCGTAGTACTTGTGCAGCATGTGGTCGTGCAGTACAGAAATGTTGAAAAGGACTTCGAAACCACGGTCTGGGTCAACAATGCCAATGTCTCCAATCTGGATCCCATCACGCCGATGGTCGAATGGGACTCCTATGCTGGTGTTGCTTGGCTCTGGATTCCACAAAGGATATCCATAATGTATCAGCAAATGTTTTGCATACACATCTTGAGGCGAGTTAGCCATGGTGTGTAAAGGAAGGGAGAACACGCCGTTGCTGCACAAGTGCTGGGCACTAGGGTACAGCCTGGCCTGGCAGGGAATTGCCTAATGTGCTTCATATATGACGCTTTCAAAGTCATGGTGGCCTCGATTTCGAGGATGGTAAGAAGTTTAGTCGATGAAGGATGCGCAGTATGACCTTAATCTCAGACAAGTAGAGCCCTTTGTGGGGGCTGGGGACAACGAGCTATTATTCTACCCCCTTAGTACAGGTCGATCTTATGTACTACAATAGTATTGCCAATGCATGACTCAGATGTGTCATCGTCGTGTTGCTCTGACTGGTGAGGCCGAGCTCGGATTGCTCGTGTTTGGTACTAGTTATTAGTAAGTCGTTTCTCGTATCCCAACACTCCCCCTCAAGCCAAGTAGAGGCCGAGGCATTCAGTGTGGAATACATGCGACTGGTGAGGTAAGGCTTTTGTTAGTATATCGGCCGTCATCTCACCTGTGGGACAATACACGAGTTTGAGCCAACCTAAATGGATTGATCCTCGCATATGGAGGTTCTTAAGATCAAAGTACTTAGCTCTTTTGTGAAATTGGGCATTTGTTATGATGGAAATCACTGATTTGTTATCACTGTATAGGATAGTGGCTTTCTTGGGTTTATACCCAAGTTCTTGGTATAGATTTCATAGTCAGATAATATCCTTTTTGGCACATGCCATCAAATTGAATTCTGCCTCAGCAGTGGAGAGTATGGGAGAAATTTCCTTTTTGAAACTCCATGTGATAGCACCACCATTTAATAAAAATACATTACTGCTGGTTGACATTAAGTCATGATTATTGGCAAAGCTTGCATCAGCATATCCATAAAATTCACCAGTAGTACCCCCTTTTGTATAGGTAATGCCTAGATTCTTTGTTCCTTGTAGATAGCATAGAATGTGTTTGGCTGCAGTCCAATGCTCTAAATCAGGATTATGATTAAAGGAACAAAGTTTATTTATGGCATATGCAATGTCTGGGTGCATCCCAATTGCAGCATACATTAATGAACCTGTAAGTGACACATATTTTCCATAATGGGAAGTGGGCTCAGTGCTTGGTTTGCATGGTTCAAGTTTCACATTTGGATTGAGCAGGGTAGACACTGTACTTCTGTCATGCATAAGATACCATTCAAGTAGACTTTCAATATATTGTGTTTGCTTAATGGTTAGTGTCCCCAGTCTTTGATCACATGTGATCTTGAGTCTGACAAGTTTGCTTGGTTCACCTAATTCAATAATGTCAAACAGATGATATAAATCCTCTTTTAGTTTGACCATCTTTTCTTTACTGTTTGTAAACAGTAGGAGGTTGTTGACCCATTGTTATGACTTACCTGCTGCACTCATTTTCCCCTTGTTTTCTTTCCTTTCTTGTATTACTAAGATTCCTTTCATCCCACTTCTATGCTTACTTATTTGATCTGACATAAGATACACTCTGATCATATCTGATCACTATCCAGTTCTTCTTGCACCTTCCTGTATGTTCCCCTGCATTCTTTAGCTTACTCATTGATTAGGCTAGTTAGTACTTAAGGATTGCCCTTGCTACCCTATACCCTAAGCTAGTCTTCCTCAATTATACCTTCTTTGCCCCAGACCTCAGGATCTGCTAGAGTTTGTCTCTTCAATCTGCTAGCTTCACAGACCAAGTCCTTGACAGTGAAACAACCCTTAGCAGTGTGGGTAGTGAGCAATAGGGTAGTAAATGGAAATGGTGGTGACTAGAGCTAGTGGGCCCAGGTGTTGACCGAGGACTAAGGGGAAAATCCAAGATAACTCGAATGAGAATCTTGGGGCTGAATTGCCAGCCTTATATATGGTTACAGGAGTTTGTATGTATTTGTATGCTATTACTATATATAGAAGGCTTTAGGATAGATGTGGAAATGTGGGGCTTATGCTACTGGCCAGGGATGAGTCATGGGGAGTCACTGCACTGCCTTGCATAGCCTGGGCACCTGTTACGCTCATGGCTATGCTATGTTCCACTCTTTCCTACATTGCCTTCTTTAGCCTCCTTCTCACACGCCACAGTGCTGCGACTCAGTATTGCCTGAGTTCTGTTCTCACACCAGTTAGCTCAGTATCTGCAGCATTCCGGGCACTGGACCATGGTAGAGTAAAGACCTGATTACCCAGATACTGATGCTGCCAGCAGCACTTAGGCAATCTGCAGCTGCAATGGTGCCACATGTCACCACCCAGTTGCACGACAATAGTGATACTCACATGTCGCACACCATAGTACGCCATCTGTTCCCACTCCAATGGCACTAATTGTGCAATGGCACCATCGCTCGCCACCCTTTTCCACTCCAGTAGTGTTTAGCCTGCAGCATTGCCCCCTTTGCATGGACCAGGCCAGTTTCTGTCTCGCACTTCCATACTTAGTATCTCAGCCTGCCCTTACTTACTTGAGGCTCCACTTAAACCCTGATTGTAGTAGTATATAAGACCACCTGTATTATATCGGAGCCCCAATCAATTCTTCTTGGGTCTTCCCTCACAAGGCACCCACATACTAGGAGATTGACTCGCCGTTTTGTTTCACTTCACTTCGCTACCCTCTACTCCACACCTCCTAGTGCCTAGCACCTGAGGTCGTTTCAGCACCAGTGATGTGAGATCACACCATAATGGCATGATATGAGGCAACTATGATGTTATGGGCTGTGCAAGAGGCTCTGGACCACTTACTAAGGTAGATACAGCTTGGTGCAGCCATTGTATGGCATGTGAGTGCTGTTAGTATGCAGGCTATTTGAGTGTACTGGTACTGGAACAGGGGTAGAACTGAGAAGGGAAGAAGACAGGGGGTGATGTGCACAAGTGAGGTTGTAACAGACAGACTGAGGCAGGATAAGTCCCATATTTGCTTGGGCAACAGATTGTCACCAGGCTATTTGAGGCTAAGGTCAACCTCCTGTCCAGAGTTGATCTTAACACCCATACTGTTATAATTTTGATAGAACACTCATTATATCATATATAGACACAAGGATCAGTATAGAGATGTTTGAACTTGATCTCACCAAGTTTAGTATCCAATTCAGTGTTCCATTCCTGATTATAGTCTTTATTAGACAGCATAGCTGAGACATGCCATCATTGTAGCCTTGTGGTTGCTCTATATAAATATCTTCTTTAAGCTTTCCATTTAGGTAAGCTCCTTTGATGTCCATTTGCTGGATTTCCCAGTCTTTGGCTACAGCAAGTGCTAGAATTGCACATATTGTCTCAAGGCATACCATGGGGGAAAACATCTCATTGTAGTCCATTCCAGGAATCTGAGTAAATCCCCTAGCTACTAGACATGCCTTGTATTTTTCTAGGGCTTCATCTTTGCCATATTTCATACAAAGACTCATTTGTTTGTTATGGGCTTTCTATTTGTGGGTGTGTTGGCAAGCTCCCATGTGCCCATGCATCACAGCATCTCTAGCTCCATTTGTATAGCCTTTTTCCATTCAGGCCATTCACATGAGCTCATCACTTCTTTAAGTAATTTCAGATCTTTGCCACTTATAGTAATTTCTGTAAATATAGTGTATACTGCAGCAGCTGCCATCAATGCTAATTGATCATGATCAGTCTTTGCATCATCATCATCATCATCATCATTGGTGTCCTGAGGGGTCTTCACTGATGTTTGACAATTATGTTCATTGGAGTCATTTCCATTGGATTGCACTCAATTGGGTATATTGAGTGATTGTGGTGTATTTACCAGTTCATTGACCCAACAAGGCTCTCTGTTCTTTATAGATGATATAATATTGTCTTGCTGATGTGGACTGGGTGTCTGTTTAGCATGCTCAGGTGATTTTATATAAGTATTGATCTTATTACCCTCCAGACAATTTCCTATTATGTCAGCTTTATTCTTTATAGATGAGACTTTTTTATGTCCATCTTGCTGATGTGGGCTAGACACCTTAGCATGCTCAGGCATGCATGTAGATACATCAATGTTATTGCCCTTTAGGCATTTACTAGCTCTCATATTGGCTTTATTAGTCAGTGATCACTTATTATTTTGTACCAGCACTTTATTGACATTAGCCAGTATATCCATTGGCATGTTGTCTTTGTTTGACACATGATTAGATGAGGTAGACAATGGTTTGTTGTTAGATGTCTTTTCCTCTCCCTCAAACCATTGTTTGGGGATGTGTGATGGCATTGACAGGGGCCAATGGTATTTGCAACTGACCTTTACTGTGCATTTAATGGTGTCATAATATTGGACTGCTTTTGGGCCATTCTCATAACCAAGAAAAGTGTGGGAGTGGGCATGCAATCCCAATTTTGATGGATTAAGATCTTGATTTAAGATCCAAATAGGATGTCTGAATTCCTGAATATAGGAAATGTCAGGTTACTGCCAGTCCACTTTTCAAATGGAGTATGTGTGGGTAATGTGTGTGTATAGGCATGGTTGCATATATAAGTAGCATGGCCCATAGCTTCAGATCAGAGCTCAGTAGATATGTTGCATGCAAACAGCATGAAGTGAGCCAACTTGACAACTATTCTATTCCAGCATTTAGTGATGCCATTTTGCTCAGGCATATATGGAGTGGTAGTTTGGATCTCAATCCCACAATCCAGGCACTATAGTTGTAAGTCTTTATTGATATACTCATGACTGTTATCAGCCCAAATCACTTTTGGTAAGAATGAGTATTGGCATTCAATATA
Source organism: Tylopilus aff. callainus (assembly GCA_038093995.1). Classification (NCBI taxonomy): domain Eukaryota; kingdom Fungi; phylum Basidiomycota; class Agaricomycetes; order Boletales; family Boletaceae; genus Tylopilus; species Tylopilus aff. callainus. Next base: position 24,276 of record JBBPTI010000022.1, on the reverse strand, counting down.
TGCAAGATATTGTTTTAATTTAAAAGATGTTTCATCTTTAGTTTTTATGAAACTGATAGTACAGTACTGTATAGCATTGTCAATAAACAATACATAATACTGGTGCCCCAATAAGGATGGCACTCAGGCAGGTCCCCAGACATCAGTATGAGTGAGTTCACCCAGCTTTTGGTCACACAGAGCAGATGTTTTTGGTATAGGTTTCTGCTCTATTTTCACTTTAATACAGGCTTCACATTCAAAGTCCTGTGGACTATTGCATAAGGAAAATCCATCAACAAGATATTTCCCATGTAAGCAACATAATCTGCTTATTACAATGTGGCCTAAATGGCAGTGCCACTCCTTCCACATCCAGGCACATTTGACAGTCATGGCAATATTGGCTGTGTTGTGGGATACCACTCGGTGATCAAGATAATATAACCTGTTTTTAAGTGTCACTTTAGCAAGTAATTGATTTTGGCCATCATGCAGGAACATTTGGCTGCTGGTATATATGACACAGCTGCATGCACTATCAATACAGCTGATCAAAATAAGATTAATACAGGCTATAGGTACATAGAGTACCTGTTTTAAACATAAAGTATAACTGTTGTCATTGATCAATGTTTGTAATACAACAGTTCCTTGTCCTCAGGCAATAACATGCTTATTGCTGAGCCCTTGGACAATTTTATGTGATGTTGATTGATAGGTTGCAAAGGCCTTTAAATTGACACAGATATGTGTTATCACACCTGAATTGAGGATCCATAAATAAGTGGAAAAGTTGGCCTGAGTGGCCTTCACTATTTCACTATTGTCTAAAATATTGACAAAAGTGGTGAAACTCTTTGTGAGCTCCTCATAGCTACTAGGATCCTTCTCTGCTATCTGGGCACACATCTTCCCTTTGTTTTTTGCCTTTGGTTGTGATGCAGCTTTCTCTTTTTGGTTATTGTGGCCCTTATTGATGCACCCTTTTCCTTTATTGGTGGGATTGCACCAGTACTTGGCCATGTCATGACCTATCTTCCCACAGATATCACATTTCACCATCTTTTTGCCAAGCCAACAGCATTCTTCAGTCACATGATTGCACCACTCACAGATCTGACATTCTTTCTTCTTTTGGCTACCATGTGATGATGACACAGCAGCATAAGCAACAGAATTGCTTTGATGTTGCTGCTTTAGGCATTGATATTCTTCTGAGAGAATTGATTTCAATTGTGTAACTGTGAGAGCTCTAGTAGTTGCCTGGGCAAGGAGTGAAGAAACAAAAGGATTCTAGGAATGTAATAAGGTTTCAAGTAGAATATCTTTAAAGTCAGAGTCAGAAATGCATTTCCCTTGTGAGGTGAGAATGTTATGTGTATGGGTGAGCTTGTTTAGATGATCAGTGATGTCAGTATTGTCAGTTGCCTTTTTCTGCCAAAGCATACTGATTGAAAATTGACCAATCTGTATAGCAGGTTTGTGAATGGTACAAAGTGTCAACCAGACCTTGGCAGCTGTATGGAAATTGATTAAATGGTTAACTTTTGCATTGGCTATGCTGATGAGAAGTTGATCCATGGTGGCAAGATCTCAATCCAGCCACTCTTTCACAGCAGGGTCCATATCCAATCTGGTTGGTTTTGGCTCTGCTTCAGTCACAATATTGTAGATTTGTTTATGACACAAAATAGTAATAATGCAGGTTTTTCAAGCAAGCCAGTTATCTTGTATTTCATTGGCACCTAGTTTATCATATTTGGCAAATGGAGTGGTTGTGATAGGTGGACAGTGCATGATAGGGGCAATTGGTGTGATAACAGGTGGCTGTGTAGCTGCTGCTTGTAGGGGCATCAGTTGTGTGGCCAACACTTGCTGAGATGTCAGTTGAGTAGCCAATACTTGCAGTGGCTGATTAGGGGGTGTTGTTGTTTTTGGCTAATTCATGATTAAGATAAAAACAAGATTGGTTAGAGCTTGGGGCTCATAACCTTTAGTCAATGAAGGATGTGCAGTATGACCTTAATCTCAGACAAGTAGAGCCCTTTGTGGGGGCTGGGGACAACAAGCTATTATTCTACCCCTTTAGTACAGGTTGATCTTGTGTTTGGTACTAGTTATTAGTAAGTCATTTCTCATATCCCAACAAGAAGGTATGAAAATGTTTTTCCATGAAGAAATGAGACACTGATGAGAGTCAAGACTGCAATCCAGCTGCCCTCATTCACATAGACCATTGACTCAGAGTAAAGCAACTATGCTTCATCTAGTATTGGCAAGCTTGTTGAACAGGCTCCTTTGAGATGTGGTTAGATTAACTCTTGGCTACTGAAACAACCCTTAGTGGTGTGGGTAGTGAGCAGTGAGGCGGTGAATTGGAACAATGATGACAGGAGCTAATGGGGCCCAGGTGTTGACTAAGGACTAAGGGGAAAACCCAAGATAACTCAAATGAGGATCTTGGGGCTAAATTGCCAGCCTTATATATGTTTACAGGGTTTGTACATATTTGTACAACTATTACTACATATGGGTTCATTTAGGGTAGATATAGGAGTGTGAGGCTTATGCTACTGGCCAGGGCTGAGTCATGGGGAGTCACTGCACTGCCTTGTGCAGCCTGGGCACCAATGGCATGTGATCATGCCATAATGATGTGATATGAGGTGATGATGATGTCATTGGGCTGTGCAAGGGGTCTGGAACACTTACTAAGGTAGATACAGCTTGGCACAGCCATCATGTGGCATGTGGATGCTATTAGTGAGCAGGCTGGAGAGCATACCAGTACTGGGACAGGGATGGAACCATATAAGGGAGTGAAAATAGGGGGAGCGAGCAAGGTCATAACACTACCCCCCTGCTAAAGCTCAACCTCCAGGGGAGCAAAAGGGAGAAGGCAGCTGAAGAGAGTGGCAAAGACCGAATGAGAGACAGAATGAGGGGCAAACAGATGAGTGGAGTAGAAGGCATGGAGCATGTCAGGGCAATGAGTGAGATTGGAAGCAGGTTTCCAGGTATGATCATCAACAGTATAGCCTTTCCAATGGACCAGATACTGGATGCTGTGGCCATGAGGACAAGAGTCAATGATGAAGTCTACCTTGTATTCAGCATCATGATTGTCAGTGATAAGGGCTGGGTTGGGGATGACATTGGGTTAATCAGGTACTGGGGTGTGGTAAGGCTTGGTACAGGAGATGTTAATGACTGGGTGTATGTGAATGTAACTGGGGAGGTGCAGCTTGACCGCATTGGGGCCTTTCATGGAGATGACAGGGAAGGGGCCAATCCAGCAGTCAGTGAGCTTATGGCAAGGAAATGGCAGGGTAAGATTGTTGGTGGATAGCCATACCTGATTGCTGGTTGCATAGGTAGGGGTTAGTGCACAGAGACAATCGCCAGTTATCATCATACAATCCCATGCCTGGGATAAGTACTTCTTGGTCTGCAATAGGACGATCTGATAGTTGCATGCTATCTCTAAGGCAGTGGGTGACTTGGAGTCATGAGGTTCTACCCCCATACAGGGTTGGTACATGTACATGACCTGAAAAGGGGAGAATTTTGAAGCAGTGGACTGCTTCATGTTAATGGAGAATTGGGTCAGTGGCAGCCAATGTGCCCAGTCATCCTGTCATTCAGCACAGTATATATGAAGATATGAGGAAACTTCTTGATTCATTCATTCTGTCTGTCCATTGGTCTGCAGGTAATGTGCAGACAACATATTCACCATTATCCTGAGCTGTGTGCAAAGAGACTTCATTAGTGCTGTGGCAAACTGAGGACCCCGATCAGAGACAATGGAGTTGGGGAGGCTGTGATGCTTCCATACATGGGTCAGGTAGAGGTCTGCTAAATCTACAATGGAACAGGTCTTGGTGCAGGGGACTAGTTCCACCTCTTTTGAGAAGTGATTCACAACTGTGAGAATGGCATCATGCTGTCTGAAACAACCCTTAGACCGGGTTGCGTAGTGAGCTGTAGGACAGCGGCGATAAGAGGATGATCGGAGCTAGTGGGGCCCAGGCGTCGACTGAGGACTAAGGGGAAAACCCAGAATAACTCGAATGAGGTTCTGGGGCTGAATTGCGGCGCTATATATAGGCTACAAGGCTATTTGTATGTATTGTGCCGTAATACTATGTTTAGGTACTTTAGGGCGAGTGTGGAAATGAGGGGGTTACGCTACTGGCCGAGTGTGAGTCATGAGGAGTCAGGCACAGGTTTGTGCAGCCCGGGCGCCGATGATGCGAGATTGCACCATAATGGCATGCTATGATGTCATGGGGCTGTGCAAAGAAAGGCTGGACCGCTTACTAAGGTAGACACAGCTTGGCGCTGCCATCGTGTGGCGTGTGAATGCTGTTAGTAAGCGGGGCGCCTTATCGTATCAGTGTCCAGAAGAGGGAGTGGAATAGGGAAAAAGATAGGGGCGTGAGCGAGGGCGTAACACTGTCCTGCCAGGGGAAAATCAGTTATGAAGTTAGCTGAGATATTCTGCCACAGTTCTTCAGAGATCAGTAGCAGTTGTAAGTTTCCTTTTGGCAGTTGAAACAATCCTTAGCAGTACAGGTAGTGAGCAATGAGGTAGCAAACAGGAATGGTGGTGACAAGAGCTAGTGGGGGCCCAGGCATCAACTGAGGACTAAGGGGAAAACCCAAGATAACTCGAATGAGGATCTTGGAGCTGCATTAACAGCCTTATATACTGTTACAGGTGTTTGTACATGTTTATACACTATTACTACATTTGGGATGCTTTAGGGCAGGAATGTGAATACATGGTTTATGCTATTGGCTGGGGGTGAGTCATGGGGAGTCACTGCACTGCCTTGTGCAGCCCTGGCATCGATGATATGCAATTGTGCCATAGTGGCATGGTATGGTGTGATGATGACATCATGGGGCTATGCAAGGAGGGCTGGACTGCTTACTAAGATAATCACAGCTTTGTGTAGCCATTGTGTGGCATGTGAGTGCTATTAGCAGGTGGGCTGGTGCATGTACTGGTATTGGGATAGGGGTAGAATGAGAAAAGGATAGGGTGAGTGAGCAAGACATAACACTACCCCCCTACTAAAGCTCAACCTCTGGGGGAGCAAAAGGGAGAGGGCAAGCAAAGAAAGTGGCAAACACAGAGCAGGAAATAGGGTGCGGGCAGACAGGTGAGTGTTGTGGAAGGTGCGAAGGGCATCAGGGCAGTGTGTGAGATTGGCAGATGATTCCCAAGTATGGTCAGATGCTGGGTAACCCTTCTAATGGACCAGATATTGAATACCATGGCCACGAGGGCAAGAGTTGACAATGAAATCTACCTTGTATTCAACATCCCATCCATCTGTGATGAGGGCAGGACTGGGGCATTTGTTCAGTTAGCCTAGGGTAGGGGCAAGATAGGGTTTGGTTCATGAGATGTTGATGATGGGGTGGATGTAAATATAGTGGGGTAGATGGAGCTCCACTGTGTTAGGGCCCTTCATGGAAATGATGGGGAAGGGGCCAATCCATCAATCAGTCAGTTTCCAACAGGGTTGTGGTAGGGTAAGATTATCAGTTGCTAACCAAACCTTATCTCTGGTAGTGTAGATGGGTGCTGGGGCATGCTGCTGATCCATGGAGATAGTCATTCACTCCTGTGAGCATGTTAAATGCTCTTTCATTGCCTGTAACACTTCCTGATATCCACATGTGATATCCAAGGCTGTGGAGGACCTTGAGTCTTGTGGTTCTACCCCCATACAGGGTTGGTAAGTGCAGGTGACCTGAAAAGGGGAGAATTTGGAAGCTGTGGACTGCTTTGCATTGATCAAGAATTGGGCCAGAGGCAACCAGTATGCCCAGTCGTCCTGCCTTTTGGCACAGTACATACAGAGATAGGAGGAAACTTCTCTATTCATTTGCTCAGTCTATCCATCAGTCTGGGGATGATGGGCGGAGGATAACTTCACCATGATGCCAAGTTGGGTGCAGAGGATTTTCATAAGTATTGCAGCAAACTATGGACCCTGATCAGACATGATGGAATTGGGAAGCCCATGATGTTTCCATACATGGGTGAGGTAGAGGTTGGCAAGCCCTTCTGCAGAGCAGGTTTTGCTACAGGGTATCAACTCCATCTCTTTGGAGAAGCAGTCAACTACTGTGAGAATGGCATCATATCTATTCAAAGGGGGCAGATCCATGATGAAATCCACAGAGATATCTTGCCAAGGTCCAGCTGGGATAGGGAGTGGTTGGAGCTTTCCTTTGGGTGGTTGATTTTCCAATTTCACCTGATGATAAAATGGTAGGAAGGCTGTGAGGACTATGTAGGTAGGGACACCTAAGAGTCCAGGCCTTCAGTACCATAGAATTAGTGGTGGAAACAGTATGTTCATCCCAAAAGAGACTCTAAGGAAAGGGAAAGGTTCCGGAAAAAGTCCGAGTGATGGCACTCAGCAGTATAAGAAAGTCCGGTCACAGATCATGCGCAAGTCTGAGAGTCCGAGAGATTTTGAAGCTTTCGGGTTGCAGGGGAAATGGTTTGAGCTCAGTGGATGGTTTACTGAGGTCATTTAGAGAAGTTGAAAATGGTGTCGGTGACAGTGACAGTGATTCATGAGCCAAAAGGGAGCTGTCCTTCCCATTCTGTACAACAGCATTATAGTCCGAGTATGCTCGGACTCTAGCAACATCTAGGTAACACTAACTGACGGCACAAGACTAAATATGGGTATTGAAACACTATATTGAACTGTCAAGATAAATCAGAAAAAAAAGAGGACTGCCCTGTAGATGGTGTGACATCTATACTGAGTCTGTCACACATGGTTGGGCCCAGTCTAAGTAGGCTTGAAAGGAAAATAAAGTCCCCGCTGTCTGTGGATGGCACGTTGCAAGGAAGGACGGCGGGTGCAAATGAAGGGGTAAAGTGATCGATGGATAAAATAAAGGGAAACATACAAGGGTAAAAGAAGAGACCATGGTAGTCCGATATAGTCTGAGGCCTTGTTGACCCGGACTGTGCTGCAGACTGTGGTGAGTACAGATGGAGTAGTGAGGACATGGTGGGGAAGATGGTAAGATGGTAGGGGGTGGTATAACTGCGACAGGAGGGGTCTTATGCCTACAGAGACAGGCTGGTCTCTACATCTGTGGGGGACTTAGATACTGACTGTCCTCAGTCAGTCATGGGTGGATGCTGACTCATCAAATGAGCAGAGTCTGAACACGAGTGAGAGTGGTTGAAGATGTGTAGACCGTGTCGGTCTGTTTTTCTTAACTTTTATCCTCATCATCCCTCAGACATATCTCTCGATGCCCTCCTTCCAAGGCCAATTCGACCACCACTGGAATCAAAACGACACGGGCGCGGCCGTCTGTTGGACCCTCAAGGAGCGATGCAAGGTGGCTGTAGAGAAGCTCGACGCATTGGTGTGATGCATGCCCAATGACAAAGAGGAGTTGCGAGAGGAGATGCAGGATTGGGTGGGTCGATTTGACATGGTTATGGTAAGTTCCTCTGGATCCTCTGAGGCAAAACGAGCTAACATAGACACACTTTCAGGCAGAATGGTTGTCGGTGCAAGAGGAGGCCGACAAACTCCTGATTGATACGGAGCCGGACAAAGAAGACACAGCAAGGATTGCAGAGGTGGAGCAGACATGGGAGAGCTGGATGACCTGGTGGGAGCAGGAGAGGGTCGTAGCAGAGCAGCGGTCAGGACGGGTCACCAAGGATGCACCAACAGTGACTCAAGAGTCTGCCATGGAGGCCGAAGAGGTGGTGGAGGTGGTAGTGCACAAGGCCAAGAAGGTGGGCGAGGGGTCCAAGGTGATGTCAGAGGTCTCGTCAGGGGTTAAGGTGCATGGTCCAACATCCCCCAGGTTCCTCTACTGACTCGAACTTAGCAGGTGCAGCAGGACGATGACGATGTGAGTGGGGAGCTTGGTACACACAAGAAGAGACCAGCACCAACCTTTGGGACAAAGGAGCAGGCATGGGTTCCCTGGCCTGCTGACTGGGCCTGTGACAGGTGCTGAGAGGTTGGGGAGACCTGTTTCGAGGGCACCAGCACTGCCTGTCAGCAGTGCTGGGCAAAGAAGGTTGGTTGTTTGGTCACAGGGGGTCAGAGTGCACCGAGGAAGCAGGGCAGCGTAATGGTAGTGGTGCTGCCTGCCCGTCATAAGTCACCTGTTTTCTCATCAGTGTATTCTAACAGTTCGTTCTAGCCAAATGCCCTGTAAGGGCGATGCGAATGACAGAAAGGGGTAGGGGGGCCACTGCCCTGCTGGCCACCTCATCGGACAACAAGGAGGTGGACAGCAATGAAGAGGACGAGGTGGAGATCATTGAGGCGTCGATGAGCAAGGCAAAGGGGAAAGGGCAAGCGTGGAGAAGAGTAAGGGAGTGGTCCCGATGAAGAAGGCCGAAAGTCGATATGTGCCAGACCGACTGCATGGTCCCTTCACCCGGCGAGTCGATCTGGTCTGAGCCCGGCTTGTGCAAGTCCATGGCACTATCAAGGCACTTGAAGTTGAGCACAAGGGCCTCCTCCACGAACTCTTGGAGATTGTGGAGAAGCTGGACAAGGAGAGTCTGTAAGGTACCTGTCTGCACCTCCCCTCTGTACATAGCTTTGTAATGTAAAAGTCTGTTCTTGCTTTTAAATGGGGTAAGAGTAAGGTAAAGAGCAATGAGGGAAAGAGGTAGTTAGGTGAACAAAATGGCAAGAGAAGGGTAGTATGGACTACCGCCCAATTTGGCTTCATTGGTCTGCTATCAACACCTTTCACTGCTGAGGTTACCTCAGTCTTCTTCGGTCTAAGGTCGGTCTATGATATATAAAGTGCACAGTGTCTCAGCACGCGTTAGAAGAATAAGTGGGTGTTATTTATAAAGGTTTGAGAGACATGAGAAAGAGGGAAAGAGACGGAATTACTGTCCTTGTTAATTTGTTTGGTGTTGAATGTGCAATATAGTATGGTATATAAAAAGACTGTTTTGGGATTTTTAGTGTATGTGAGTGAGGTTAAATAAGGACACCAGTCTAATCCTGGGATAAGATAGAGAGGGGAAACTAGTCCAACAGCATGTCAGGACCCTTTTAACTGGATGAGTCTGGTTCTTCATCATCAAGCTCTTCAACGTCTTCTCCTGCTATCTTGTCCAGATCTTCGTTGTCTAGATCTGTGAGTTTGGTGACCGGGACGTTAGTTTGGAAGCAAGGATAATAGGGGATTAAACGGAATGCTGCATAGCGCAGCTTGGAAACTGCACCATCCAACTTGGCCAGGATATACGATCCTCCAGTAGTCCGACATGAGATCACCATTGGACCGAGGTACCTCGGCTTCATCTTTCGGTTTAGTTCCTTTTTGACGCGTGTGTTTTGGACTAAAACAAGACTTCCATGATGGAAATCGAAGTCCTTTATCCTATTCTTGAAAGTGGCCTCAAAGTGCTTGATGGAGTCAAAGTGCACCTTGAGGACTTGCTTGCGGATTGATTCCAAGTCCTCCTGATGCTTTTGGAGCTGTTGAGCTCTCCAGGTGATCAGGCTGGACAAGGATAGTGGGTCGGTATCTGGTGGGGGAACGAGGAAAGTAGCCTCAGAGATATCAAAAGGAAATAGTGGCTCTACACTGTGAACCATGAAGTAAGGGGACAAACCGGTTGAGTGGAGTATGGTGATGCACTTGGCCCAAAAGACTGAGTGAGTGACAGAATACCAGCAGGACTCCCCCCCCTGGGAACTTTTGACAATGGCCTCCTGGACATCGTAGTGACGCCGCTCGACCAAGCCATTAGCCTGGGAGTTGTAGGGGGAGATTCGAACGTGTTGGACTTGGTAGTGGTCAGCAAGGACATCTAGAGCTTGGACAAAAGCAGGCCCGTTGTCAGTGACAATTTCAGAAAGAGGACCCCACTGGCAGAAGAGTTCCTTAAAGATGAATGCAGCTATGGACATGGCATTTTCAGAACACAACATGCACCATTCTGGATAGGAGGTCAGCGCACATCGGGCTTGGACAATATACTGATAACTGCCAGAGCAGGGCATCAGAATCGTGTTGATATGGACTTTTCAGAACAGTCCGCCAATCATGGGCACTGTTGGGGGGATATGGAAGCGTTGGGTCTGGCAGATCTGGCATTCGTGACAAGTATGAATGAACCATTTCATGTCGTTGACCAACATAGGTCACCAGAACCGTAGTAGGAGGCATGTCCAGACCGTAAAGACACCTTTATGTCCTAAGCTGTTGTGGGCTTCCTTGATTAGCCAGTAGCATCAGTCCTCTGGAGCTACTAGCTGGTGTCGACCGTGCAGCTCACGTCACCATAGAGAGCTGTGGAGGAGGAAGAACTTTGTTGCTGAATTGACAAAGCTCTGAAATTCTGTGTCAGAAAGGTTAGTAGGACACTCTAGAATTGAGAAAGCTACAGATCGAGCAGATCTGAGCCTCCTTGATCAGCACCTTTGGGGACCGAGGAATAGTAGGAGAGTCTGGAGAAGCACCCTGCTCGGAGATGGAAGAAGAGAAAATGGATGTGTATGTAGGAGGGTTTAATGGTGCAGAAGGGGTGTTCGAAGGTGGGAGTGGGGCTGTGCAGTATAGTGAGGTATAGTCCAAGAAAGAAGACATGTCTGTGGCGAATGGAAGTGTCCTATCGTTTAATAAGGTAATGGAGAAAGAATAAGAGTTGTCGAGCCATTCCTTGACATCATCTACCTCAGGTGGATCATCATCGGCTTGAGGACATCGTGACAGACTGTCAGGTCCGGCATGCCTTTTGGCGGGTACATGACGAAGCTGAAAATGGAAAAGGAGAATACTGGCAATCCATCGGTTGATGGTTGCGTTCAGTTGTAAGTCCGGGTTGTTGATCATACCCTGGACGTACTTTGTGTCAACCTTGACAACAAGGTTAGTTACTCCAAATATAAAAACGCGAACTGAGTGCAAGGCTCGGAACAGTCCATATAGCTCAAGCTTCGCCTGAGAGTAGCGGCTCTCAGTGGGTGTAAGGCTGATAGAACAGAAGTGGTTCAGATAGAGTTTGTCATCCTCACCCTCCTGTGAAAGGATGAATCCGACTGCAATGAACGAAGTGTCCACAGCAAGGACAACCTCGCGGCCGGACTCGTAGTCCAGCCTTCGTAGCGTGGGTGACTTAACAATCTTGTCCTTTAGATAAGTCATAGCTTCACGCTGGGAGTCACCCCATTTAAAGGGCACACCCTTGTGGGTTAGGTTAACAAGTGGATGAGCTATGGCAGTGAAATTGTGAATGAAGATTTGAACCACTCCACAGGTCCTGAGGAACCCACAGACTTGCGTCAAGGTCTCACATTCAGGCCAATCGTGAATCTTCTGCACCTTTAATTCATGGGGAACATGGCCTTTGAAGGTGCACTTGTGTCCGACTATAGTGGCATCGGAGGCAGTGAGGACAAACTTCTTAGCAGATACCATTGCGCCAACGTTCTGCAGGCACTGCAGGATTCTGTGAATGATGGTTAGGTGGTTCCAGATAAAAGTCCGAATGCCTGGATTTGCCAAGATGGTTTTGTATATACCATCCGGTTGTTGGTGTTGGGTGCTCTCAGTCTTGATGGGGAGGTCGTCAATAAATGGCATAGTGTGGTGCGGGATCTCGTCTTTCAGGATGAATGCCATATCTGTTATGACCACGCTCGCCCCTCACGCCTAGTCCCTATCTTTTTCTCCTATCTTGGACAGTATCCGCTCTAGACCACGCTTACTAACAGCATTCACATGCCACACAATGGCAGCGCAAAGCTGTGCTTACCTTAGTAAGCTGGTCCGTTCCTTGCACAGCCCTGTGACGTCACGATTGCGCCATATTGCATCATTATCATGCCATCTCGCGACATCAGCGCCCGGGCTGCGCAAACCAGTGCAGTGACTCCATATGACTCATCCACGGCCAGTGGCGTAATCCCCTTGTTCCCACGTCTCCCCTGAAGTACCCATATATAGTCAAACAGGTACAATATGTACAAACAATCTGTAAACGTATAAATAGTCTCTTAATTGAGCCCCAGAACCTCATTCGAGTTATTCTGGGTTTTCCCCTTAGTCCTCAGTCGATGCCTGGGTTCCCGCTAGCTCTAGTCACTCGCCCTATCCCTGCTGTCATACAGCTCACTAAGCAGCCCCGCCTAAGGGTTGTTTCATTATAACTCGAATCTCTCACACTTCACCGTCACCATCGCCATCCCGAAGCACCACATCAGTAGTGAGCTCCGCAGAGTCGCCGGCCATCGTTACTGACAGCCCTCTGCCCCAGTGAACCCAGCCCAGATCTCAGTCCCATGTCCTGAGTACGCACTCGACATCGCCGCCCTCGCCGCCAGTGCCTGCCTCTTTGTAGAGGAGCACCCCCACCTTTTCGCCCAAGTCTTCGACCCCGCCTCTGCCGCTGCGCAAAGGGAAAGGAGGTTAGTAGGGGAATATAGAGAAGTGAAAAAGGAAGAAGAGGAGGAATTAGTTCTACCACCATCGCCTGCCCCCTCCCCTAAGTGTGAGTTGACCCCGCCTGAGTCCGTCGACCCGAACGACCTCAAGGGTCCCTATCGAGACCCTACCTCACCTGAGACCTGCTGCCGCCTCGATGAAGAGTACCGTCGTTGGCAAGAGAACCGCACCCGGTTCTTAGTCGAAGAAGCCTGCCTCACACATCGCGAGAGAATTGCCGCAGCTAGAGCTGCCCGCCGCACTGCCACCACCACCCTTGTCCAACCGATTGATGGTCCAGGACATCTATGCCCTCGCGCATCTTTGCGCCGCCCTCCTCACTTTTAGCCAATTACTAGTAGCCCCTGCTACTATCACTTTCCATAAACTACTCTTTGCTTACCTACACCTTCTGTTAGGAATTTTCCTCACCTGACTTGTATGATTTTTCAGCTCCTGCTGATCACCGCCACCTTTCTTATTGTCTTTTTTGCTACTCTTTTTACCTACTTTTTACTTCGCCTTTTCTCTCTCGTTGCACGAGAACTTACTCCGCTTCAGTTCCAGATAGCTATCTGCGAAGGAGCCTACTCCTTCACTTTCGGCTACGAAAGGCAAGTGATCCATACCGAAGAAGAATAGCCACAGCAGAATTACGGCTGGTAGTTATTTGAATAAAGCCTTTTCCTCCCCCTAAACCCGAGTGATCGTCATAGGACAACTGTTTACGCAACTCCGACGGAAGGAGGACAAACAGAAGAGACCGAGACCAATCAGCCGACCACAGATAACGCTGGTTAGATCCACCCCATATCAAGCAACAAGGCACCCAGCCGTAATCGAAGAGTATCGAAGAAGAACCTGGGTGATCCGAGACGGAAAGAGAGTTCACATTTTAAAGACGCACATAGCCTGTCACTATGTCGGCATCCACGCTCCAAATCCTTGCTGACCCGAACCTCACGCTGGAGGACAAGATTGCAGCCGTTGCACTAGAGTTCACCACCCTTACGAAACAAAATCAACAACTCTACAACGGGTGCATCGAAGAACAAAAGAAGACCGCAGCCTTGCTAAAAGATGTAGCCGCACTTGAGCAAACCGTAAGTAACCTCAACAGCGCTGCCGCCACCGGAGGGAAAGCGGCCAGAAAGGTAGAAGTATTCGCCGATCCCGGAGATTACGAAGGGTCCGTTGCTAAGTTTGAAGAATGGTGGGCCAAGATTAAGGCCTGGCTCCATACGAACCAGTCCACCATCCTCCCGAAGAGCTACGAAGTGGTTACTGCGGTCTTATCATGGTTAAAGGGACCGAAAGCCAGCCCATTCGCCCAAACCCAATTATGCTGCGGGCAAAGCTATACTTGGGATGAGCTTGTCCAAGAAATGGAAAGCCTATTCCAATCGGTGAATCAGAAGGACTGGGTGGTCACCCAATTAGAGCAACTCCGACAAGGTACCCTCCGAACCGACGATTTCTTAGTCCACTGGGAGGCCCTGTATCAGATGGCCAAAATCGACGATAGCCACGCCATCCGTTTCCTAGAACGAAACACGGCCTGACACATTATCCTCCAGATATTCAAGGAGGGGGCCCGGAAATCCATGCCGGCTGCCTACCTACAGAATATCCGAGACGTGGGATGTGCAATGGAGGCCCTAATGTTCATAAGGGGTCGTCCGCAGCAATATCAATCCCGCGGGGACCGAATGGAGGTAGACCGCTTCAAAGAAATGGATGAAGAAGACGTTTTCGCCATAAAGGGGAGTCCTGGGAAGTGCTTCAACTGTAAAGGTACTGGACATCTGGCCTGAAACTGCAAAAAGCTGAAGAACCAATGTCTGGAGTGCCACTTCCACGGAGGAGGACATCGCTTCAGTTGCAAAAGGAGAACGGCTCGAAGAATCGCACTGGCGCCCGATGAAGCAAGGGCGGCCCTGGTTGAGGAACAGGATTTTCCCAACGCCGAGAAAGAGCAGAAGGGAAAAGGCAGAGCCTAAGGGATGATCTGGGTGTCCCACAGGCTGATAATCATACTCATTTCTTGGTGGAACTAACAAGACTCGTAACCATGCTAACCACCTTAGTATCTAATGTAGCCGGTCTAGGGGGGTCTCCTAGTGAGCCCGGCAGGGACCGAAATACTAAACCTGTGCTTGATTCCCCTACTTCCGCCAAACAAAGCCCAGAAACCCCGAAAATGTACACCAGGGTAATTCACAAAGGGAAGGAGATAAAGCTAATCATGCAGATTAAACCATCCCCTTCAGTCCGGTATATTAACGTGGAGGCCCTGATCGACAGTGGGGCCAATCTAACCATCATTAGTCACGATTTCATCCAAAGGAACAAGATCCCCACCCAAACCGCATGCAGAAAGATCATTGTCCATAATGCGGATGGGTCGGAGAATGCCGGGGGGACGATTACAGAGGAGGTAGAGGTGTACTGCGACCTGAACGGACATAAGGAGCTGCTCCGAGCATATGTGTCGAACATCGGCAATAATGACATCATCCTCGGCTACTCCTGGCTGAAAGAGCATAACCCACAAATCAACTGGAAGACCAGACAGGTGCAATTCGCCGATTGCCCGGAGACGTGCAACTATGAAAGGAAGGCCAGGGGGGTTCATCAGCAAGAGTTCGGGGAATCCGCTCACGCCAAGCACAGAAGTCATGAGAAGCAGAGATGGACCGAAGTACCCGAAGAAGAAGAACCACTCTCTCTCATCCTGAATCAGTATCACCTCTATCGAAAGATATTCTCCCAGAAGGAGTCAGAGTGGATGCCCCTCCGGAAGCCCTGGGATCACGCAATTGACCTGAAAGACTCTTTCTGCCTAAAGAAAGGGAGAATCATTCCCCTGAGTCCCCAGGAACAGAAGGAGGTGGATGACTTCGTCGAAGATCAGCTAAAGAAAGGATACATTCGCCCCTTGAAGTCAGAACAAACGTCTCCCGTATTCTTCGTCCCAAAGAAGGATGGGCAGAAGAGGATGGTACAGGATTACCGGTATCTTAACAAACACACCATCCGAAATAATTACCCTCTCCCCCTGATATCCCAATTAGTTGACAAGCTCAAAGATGCACAGCTATTCACGAAGATGGATCTCTGATGGGGGTACAACAACGTGCGCATCAAGGAAGGGGATGAGTGGAAGGCTGCCTTCGTCTGTCATTGAGGAGCCTACGAACCCACAGTAATGTTCTTCGGACTCTGCAACTCCCCCGCCACGTTCCAGACCATGATGAACGATCTATTCGCGGATATGCCTGACGTGATTGTATACATTGACGATCTATTAATATTCTCGAAAGATACAGATCCGATGGCACATGAATGAAAGGTAAAGGAAGTACTAAAGAGACTACAACAGAATGACCTGTTTGTAAAGCCGGAGAAGTGTGCCTTCTCAGTAACCACGGTGGAATTCCTCAGTATGGTCGTCAGTCCGACCGGGATAGCAATGGACCAGGGAAAGGTAAAAGCAGTGACCGACTGGCCGACACCAACCACCCTCCAACAAACCCGTGCCTTTCTTGGGCTCGCTAACTTCTACAGACGGTTTATCAAAGACTACGCAAAAATAGTGAGACCCCTGCATGATCTCACAAAAAAGGACGTAGCCTTCAAATGGACCCCAGAGTGCGAGGAAGCCTTTGGGAGACTGAAGGGACACTTCACCACGGCCCCAGTACTCGCCTACCCAGACAACAACTGCCAGTATCGACTAGAAAGTGATGCGAGCAACTCCACGGTGGGGGCTGTCCTCTCAGTTCAAAAGGAAGACCGATGGCACCCCGTGGCCTTCTCGTCCCACTCTATGACCCCGGAGCAGTGGAACTACCCTATTGCTGATAAGAAGATGCTGAGCATAATCTCGGCACTGGAAGGCTGGAGGCATTACCTGGAAGGCACCACCCACGAGTTCAAGATCTAGAATAATCATCAAAACCTTACCTGGTTCATGATGCAACAAGACCTCAATCGGCATCAGGCCTGGTGGGCGCAGTACCTCTCCAGATTTAATTTCAAATGGTGCCACAAGTCCGGGGCGTTGATGACCAAGGCAGATGCGCTCTCACACAAGTTAGACGTAACCGTAGGTGATGGAGAGAATAATAAGGGAGTTCTGGTAATTCCGCCAGAAAAGGTTGCGCAGGTTGAAGAAGAGGCCGGAGGGGTTGAGGTGACAACCCCCAGAGAAGAGCTTGTCAATGAAATTTCCCACAGGACCATGCGACTCCCAGAAGCCACCCTCAAGAAGTTGATGGCACAGGGGTACGAGATAAGAGATCGAGTTCTCAAAAAGGGTGATCGGATCTACGTGCCGCCAGATCTCTGCACACGGATCATTACTCTCCATCATGATCATGCTGCCTGTGGCCACCCAGGTGTACACAAAACACTAGAGCTCCTCGCCCAAAGCTACAGTTGGACCGGAATGAGGAAGAGCGTCGAAGAATACATGAAGTCATGCACAAGGTGCGCCTGGGCCAAATCAACAAACCAAGCACCGCAAGGAGAGATGCAGCCCTTACCTGTGCCAGTGGCACCCTGGGAAGACATCTCCACAGACTTCATTACCGACCTACCGGTTGCCGGAAAGTATGACGCCATCCTAACAGTAGTTGACCAATTCTCTAAAGAAGTGGAACTAATACCTTGTCAAAAGACGTGTACCACAGCAGGACTAGCGGATCTTTATTTAGCCCACGTATGGAAGCACCACGGACTCCCTCAGTCTATTGTCTTGGACCGAGGACCACAGTTTGCTGCGTCACTAATGACCTCACTATGCAGCCAGTTAGGGATTACCGTAAAGAAGTCTACCGCACATCATCCCCAGACAGATGGGCAGACGGAACGGATGAATAGAGAAGTAGGCTCCTATCTCTGTATGTACTGTGCTGAACGACAGGATGACTGGGTGCAATGGCTGCCTCTGGCCCAATTCTCTCTCAATGCGAAGCAGTCCTCCACTTCGAAATTCTCCCCTTTCCAGGTCACATGCATGTACCATCCACGTATGGGGGTTGAACCAAGGGATACCAAGTCATCTGCCGCCTCTGAGGTGGCGCGCGAGTATCAAACGGTCTTAGAACAAACAAAGACGCATCTGGAAGCAGCCTGAGAGTGCATGATCAACACAGGGAATAAGCATCGGATCGCAGCTCCAACATACTCTCCCGGAGATAAGGTGTGGCTCGCCACTGACAACCTCACACTCCCCTTCCCCTGTCAGAAGCTAACGGACTGCTGGGTCAGGCCTTTCCCCGTCATTGCTATGAAGGGCTCGAATGTGGTCCATCTCCGTCTTTCCTCCTATATCCGCATCCACCCGGTCATTAACATCTCCCGTACAAAACCATATTCAGCTCTGCTCCCGTCGCAACCGGACCCCCAACCTGGTCCGGCACTCATCACCAATCAGCACGACACCGAATTTGAAGTTGACTTCATTGTCGACTCCCGTCCCCGCGGCCAGGGAATCCAGTACCTCGTTCATTGGAAGGGCTACCCCTCGTCGGACTGCACTTGGGAGCCAGCATCTAACCTCACCCATTGTCCCAATGCCCTCCGCGACTTCCACTGCTCTCATCCCACCGCTCCGCATCCTGTCTCTCGCTCGGCCTTCGCTGCCATCTTCGCTCACCCTCTCCCCTTTGCTGCCCCGGAGGTTCAGCTTTAGCAGGGGGGTAGTGTTACGACCACGCTCGCCCCTCATGCCTAGCCCCTATCTTTTTCCCCTATCTTGGACGGTATCTGCTCTAGACCATGCTTACTAACAGCATTCACACACCACACGATGGCAGCGCAAAGCTGTGCTTACCTTAGTAAGCTGGTCCGTTCCTTGCACAGCCCTGTGACGTCACGATTGTGCCATATCGCATCATTATCACGCCATCTCGCAACATCAGCGCCCAGGCTGCGCAAACCAGTGCAGTGACTCCATATAACTCATCCACGGCCAGTGGCGTAATCCCCTTGTTCCCACGTCTCCCCTGAAGTACCTGTATATAGTCAAACAGGTACAATACATACAAACAATCTGTAAACGTATAAATAGTCTCTTAATTGAGCCCCAGAACCTCATTCGAGTTATTCTGGGTTTTCCCCTTAGTCCTCAGTCGATGCCTGGGTTCCCACTAGCTCTAGTCACTCGCCCTATCCCTGCTGTCATACAGCTCACTAAGCAGCCCTGCCTAAGGGTTGTTTCAATATCTGCCTGGTAAATCTGGACAGCATTAGTATGGCCCATCAGGAGAGTGGTGAAACGATGAGGTCCGAGCGAACTGTTGAATGTAGTCATGTCCCTGGATTCGACATGCAGCGGACACTGGTCATAGCCCACAAACAGATCCATCATTCTGTAAACAGCATACTTACTGAATGATTCAGCAAGGTGCTCTACAAATGGGGGGACTGAGGAGTCATGGATGGTAACCGCATTGAGGGGTTGGAGGTTGTGGATGAGGCGGAGGGTTTTGCTGTCCTGCTCAAGTACATAGAACCAGTGGGAGTGATAGGTGGCAGCAGAGGGTTTGTAGACACCAGAGGCAATCTGGTCTTTGATGATTTGTATTGCCTGGTCCTAGGATGATGGTGGGATGGGGATGTTGCAGAGCATCCAGGGCGTGTGGGGTACAGTCGGGATTTTCACTGGGGGGAAGTAGTGGTCGTCGAGGTGACCTTACTCAGTTGGTATCCACGCGAAGGCCATCTCGTGGTTGAGAATGAGCCAGCAGACAAGTTTGACCTCTTTGGGCCATAGCCAGTTCACTGGGTCAAGGTCAAGTGCATCCAAGCGTTTCTGTGTGAAGCGAACTCTGGGTACAAAGTCAGGAGGGTGAGTCAGCAATGGTATAAGCCCGGTGAGCGGGTCATCTGGTAGCTGGCACAGTACCCAGTACTTCTCCTCAAGAGGAGCCAGGACTGGCCAGACTTTTCTGGCGACTGGCTTATAGGCCAGGGAGTGAGAAGTGGTATCAAAGGTGTATGTAGAAGAAAGAGCTTTAAGATGTGGAGTAGATAAAACAGTCTGGGTGGATGAAAAAAAATGGTAAGCAGGTGAGAAAGCATAGTCCGAGACCTCGGTCATGATTGACTGGGTCGACTTAACAAGCAGGGGAGATGTGCATGCTACTGATGGACAGTAGTCTGAGGCCTCAGTCTCAAGAGACCAAGTTGGCTGAGACAAGAACAAAAAAACAGATGATGAAGTAGAGGAAGTGAGCACACCTGGATCTCCCTGACCTTTCGGTGGTTCATCAAATCCTAAAAACCCACTTCCACGACAGATTGATGATTCACACAGAATAGTCTGCGTTTGCATTGCAGACATCCATCGGTCCATGCACGGGTAGGGATTTTGTATACTTTACCGGTGTTGGGGTCTTGGAGAGTGATTAATTGTGTGCCGTCAGGGAAATCATCGGTCGTGGCACTGAGGAGGCAGTGGAAGGGGCACCCAAGGAGGAGGTCAAAGTTGGCATGTGGCACTACCTGTATTTGGAGGAGGACCTCTCCTGCGCCAAAATCCATGGCTAAATTTTCCACCACCCCTATGGTGGCTTCAGTGCTAGTGTTAGCATTGGACATGGTCATTATGTGGTCTGACCGAACTGGGAGCCTGAGACCTTCCCATACCCGTTTAGGCATGGTGATGATCTCTGAGCCGGAGTCCAGGATGGTGGTGAGTGTCCAACTGGTGCCGGATACCTTTGCATCGATTGTGTGCAGGGGAATGGTGTGATGAGTGACGATGAGACCGTCGTTGTTTTGGTGGACACAGTCTCCATACTCTCAGTTGACTGCACCAGGATTGCGGCCAGCTAACTCGTTGACCTGTATGACATTAGTGGTGACAGCTATTCATTTGGTAGTGGCTAGCTTACGGAGTTGTTTGTGGAACTCTGGGGCTACCGACATAAGGTCCCTGACTGGGACAGGGACTGTAGAGTCTAGTACCCAGTCTAGGATGCGGTGGGGGGCAGTTTCATCCTCAATGGGACATGAGTATCTGTATTGTCCTGCCAGGGCAGGAATGAGAGTGTTAGTGGGGTTGGCACAAGGAGGAACATTACTGTTTAAGGGGGCTGGCATCAGAACGGTATGTGAGGGTGTTGGTGCAGGTGGTGCGACTTTGGATGAGGACAGAGTAGGGGTAGTGTGAGGTGCCTCAACCCTAGGTGACACAACCACCCAAGGGTTGGGCAGTGGCACATGTACACCATTGAAGTGTGTTCGTTTACCTTTTCCTTTGTCAGCTTTGAAGTTGGCCAAGGCTTGCACCATGTAGGGCTTGAAGTCGGGGTGCTCGAGGGTGTCAGAGTTGTAGTCGGTCTCTTGAACCAGGGTTATGAAAACTGACGGTTCGATGTCTATGATGGCATCAGTGTCTGGGTAGGTTAGTGATAGTAACCCTGTAGTAACAGCAGAAGAGACTTTCGATGGAGCTGGCATGGCAGCCAGTTGGTCCAAGCATTCCTTGAGACAACAGATCCCAGGAACACAAGGGATACACCTACCATCTGGCAAGTAGAGGCGGTTGTCAGTACCACGACTCGCCTGCCCTGACTGGATATACACATTGACATGCAGGCAATGTGACATATAATGGTTGGGGTCGGCGCAGAATGTGCAAACCTGAGGGGTAGTCTGTTGAAGCGCAACCTGCTCCTGTTTAATTACAGGGGCAGCAAGAGGTGTGGTGGCAGCGGCGATAGGCTGTGGACTCGGGGTGGACTGGGCCAGTGTGGCCCAGGCTGGGTAGTATGGCTGTAAGGGTGAGAAAGCAGCAGGAGTATAAGAGGGGAGAGGTTGCAGCGTGGCCCCAGTTAAAAGGAACTGGGCTGCAGCGGTGGTGTCTGCAACGGGATATGGGTTTGACAGGTGGTGGGCAGTTTTAGTGACGAGTAGGCAGTACCAGACTTGTGTCTCGAGGTCGGTGGGGAGTCCTTTGAGGAAGAGGGCATCGCAGTCGAGGTCTGATAAAAACCTACCATTGATCAGGAATTGGGAGACCTTCATGAACTTGCACCTATAGTCTCTGAAATCCTCAAGAGTGCACATGGGCTTGGCCCTATACTCTTGGACGAGATATTGGAGATCTGCCTGGCAATACCGGTTAGCACCTTCGCAACTAGGATAGAGTTCTTTAATGGCAGCAACAAAGGCTGCCCAATTGGCAGGTACTGCTGTGGCTTGGGGGAGTAACTCCCATCCTTCTGACTCTTCTAAGTCAGCATATCAGATGGAAGTCCAGATTTTCTGGGCATCGGTGAGCATAGCCGCCATTCCTAGGAGATCAATGTCCTCCAGGAACCTTGGTAGCAAGGACAGTGTTTTTCCGTCGAATTTTGGGGCGCTCAGACTGCCACATAGGGGTATCTGAGGAACGGGGTTGGCCATTGATGCGGGCGGTAAAGATGCTGGTGGTTGGGGAATGCGAAGTGGGGACTGAGGGTGAGGTGGTATTTGCGGTGGGGCTGGTGCCAATGAGTGGGACTGAAGTCCGAAGAGGGCGATGTCGGTTGGTAGAGTAGGAAACTGTGTTGGACTGTGAACTAGTGGGAGGGATTGATCTAGGGATGGATCAAATAGGTACGAGAAGGAAGGGGATGATGATATTGGTGAAGAGGCTTCACTTGGGTTCAGTGGGGTTAGTGGTGAAGAGAATTCCTCTGTAAACGGGCTCCTCCCTCCTCTGTTGGGCATTGAATGTATAAATGCCCCAGGAAAACGATTCCTATCATCTCCTGATTTGGTCAGGAGGTCGGGTAAGTTGCCCTGTACAGATGCAGGGTTGTCAGTTCAGGCTGTGTCTCAGCTATATCAGTCTGACCAATCAGAGTGGTCTGAAAAGCGTGGGAAAGAATGAACAGAGTTAGTAGAAAGTGGTGAGATGTCAAGGTCAGCTAGAGTGGGTAGGTCAGTGCGGTTATGTCATGTGTTGCGTGGTGACACTGATTCCAACAGCTTAGAGGCATTACCAAGCTGAAGTTGACAGAATTCATCTAGTAAGTTTTCTATCTCTTGACACTGAGAGATAGGTTGTAGGCGTCTTCTGGAATCCCTTTCAGAGCCCCTTGTGGTGGGCTCCAGTTGATAAGATGGTAGGAAGGCTGTGAGGACTATGTAGGTAGGGACACCTAAGAGTCCAGGCCTTCAGTACCATAGAATTAGTGGTGGGAATGGTATGTTCATCCCAAAAGAGACTCTAAGGAAAGGGAAAGGTTCCGGAAAAAGTCCGAGTGATGGCACTCAGCAGTATAAGAAAGTCCGGTCACAGATCATGCGCAAGTCCGAGAGTCCAAGAGATTTTGAAGCTTTCAGGTTGCAGGGGAAACGGTTTGAGCTCAGTGGATGGTTCACTGAGGTCATTTAGAGAAGTTGAAAACAGTGTTGGTGACAGTGACAGTGATTCATGAGCCAAAAGGGAGCTGTCCTTCCCATTCTGTACAACAGCATTATAGTCCGAGTATGCTCGGACTCTAGCAACATCTAGGTAACACTAACTGACGGCACAAGACTAAATATGGGTATTGAAACACTATATTGAACTGTCAAGATAAATCAGAAAAAAAAGAGGACCGCCCTGTAGATGGTGTGACATCTATACTGAGTCCATCACATGTGATTGGGCCCAGTCTAAGCAGGCTTGAAAGGAAAATAAAGTCCCCGCCATCCGCAGATGGCACATTGCAAGGAAGGATGGCGGGTGCGAATGAAGGGGTAAAGTGATCGATGGATAAAATAAAGGGAAACATACAAGGATAAAAGAAAAGACCATGGTAGTCTGATATAGTCTGAGGCCTTGTCGACCCGGACTGTGCTGCGGACTGCGGTGAGTATGGATGGAGTAGTGAGGACATGGTGGGGAAGATGGTAAGATGGTAGGGGGTGGTATAACTATGACAGGAGGGGTCTTACACCTACAGAGACAGGCTGGTCTCTACACTGAGCACAGTAAATACATCTTTCCACATACTTTTCGACATTCTTTCTTATTGCAGGCCAGCTGTAGAATTGGGCAAGAAGCTTGAGGGTCTGTAAAATCCCTGGATAGCCACTAATGGCATGATCATGATGGAGGGTGGTTAGACAGGTCTGGAGATTAGGGGGAACAAAGATCTATTCATTTCTCTTTAACACACAATCCTTTATTTCATACCCTTGTGCCATCAACTTCTTGAGAGTGGGTTTGGGAAGTCACATCATCTGGTGTGAAATCTTGTCAGTTAGTTCATCTCCAGGGATTGTTACCAGAACCTCTTGTCTCTCTTCTTGTACCTTTTCTACCTTTCATATTTGCTCCAGGGGTATTACTAGCATGGCCTTATTGTCCTCATCACCTGCATGTGTCAAATCCTTCCTTCTAGATAGTGCATCCGCTTTGGTCATCAGCAATCCAGCTTTGTGACACCACTTGAAATTAAACCTGAAGAGATATTATGCCCATCAGGCTTGTTGTCAGTTCAGATCTTGCCAAGTCATGAACCAGGTGAGATTCTGATGGTCATTCCAGATTTCAAACTTGTATTGTGTCCCTTCCAGGTAGTGCCTCCATCCTTCCAGGGCAGAGATGATGCTAAGCATCTCTTTGTTGGCTATGGGGTAATTTCATTGTTCTGAAGTCATGGAATGTGAGGAGAATGCCACCAGGTGCCATCATCCCTCTTTCTCTACCAATAGCACTGCCCCCACAGCATTACTGCTGGCATTGCTCTCCACCTGATACTGGCAGTTGTTATCCAGATATGCAAGAATGGGGGCTATGGTGAATTTTCCTTTTAGAGTGTTGAACACCCTTTC
>JBBPTI010000021.1:0-35829 GCA_038093995.1 Tylopilus aff. callainus | reverse complement strand
ACATAGCCAGGAGCATGTTCTTTCAACCACCCACTTACACTTTGGCTCTATTTGTTCTTTCCAGTGAGTTATATAATAAACACTTCAAAATCTCAAAATATTGACTCAATTTTGGAAGTCACTGTAAAGCAGCACCTCAGCCATTCCATTGAAGTCACTGACTTAGGTGAGCTACACTGGCTTCTAGGCATTGAAGTGATGCAAAATCAAGAAGAGTGGATGCTCACCCTCTCTCAGCAAACCTACATCAAGTCCATCCTCTGCTGTTTCAATTTTGATGAACTGAAGCCAATCTCAACACCCATGGAACCCAGTTTAAAGCTCACTACAAGCCAGTCATCATCCACTGCCACTGAATATACAGCAATGCAAAACATACTATACCAAGAGGCTGTCAGATCACTTATGTATGCCATGCTCAGAATCTAAAACAACCTTGGGTGCAAGGCACTAGGAGGCATAGATGAGTAGTGAAGGTGGACTAGGAAAATGGATTGAACTCCTTATAAACTGGGTGCTTTGTGAGGGAAGACCCAAAAAGAATTGATTGGAGCTCCAACATGTTACAGATGGTCTTATATACTACTACAGAGGGGATTTCATCTCCAACTAAACTGCATGAAGGGCAGCAAGACTACCATAAACAGATTAAAGAGGTTGAGACCCATATAGTCTGTGCAAGGGGAAAGCTGGTCTATGTAAAGGAGGTGATGCTGCAGACAAAATGTTATTGGAAGGAAAATGATAATGGAGAATCATACAATGTGAGGGGATAAGGCTATTGGCTAGGATTACAGGTTTCAAGGATGGTGTGATATGGCATGATGTATAGTCCAGGTTAAAACAACCTCAGGCACTAAGTACCTTTGGCTGCATAGCAGAGGGTGTATGAATGTATACAAAGGTAGTAGAGGTGGATTGAGCTTCCTTATAACTGGGTGCCTTGTGAGGGAAGACCCAAGAAGAATCAATTAGAGTTCCAACAATTACAGGGGCAGTTTATATACTACTAGCTACCTAAGTTGGAACTCTGCCTAAATACTGTTAGGGCAGGCAAGACTACTAAGTAAGGAAATGCAAGGTGAAAACTGGCCTGGTCTGTGTGCACAGGGCAGTACTGAGGGGTTTCGGCTATTGGCATGAGATAGGGTGGCAAGGGATAGTGCAATAGCAGGAGTTTTGCAATTGGAGGAAAAAGGAAATAAGGGAATTGTACAATATGCAGGAGTATTGCTACTGGCATGGGATCAAAGTGTGTGAGTATGGTGAGTGATGGCAAGTGATGGTGCTATCTGCAGTCACTGTGATGTCAGCTGCTTAGGTAAAAGGGGCTTTGCACTACCTTGGTCAGGTGCCCTAATGCTGTAAGCTATTGCTGAGGTGGCATGGGAGCAAGGGGAGATATTACCAAGTTGTGGCTCTGTGGCACAGGTACCTATGCCTAAAGAAGGGAATGTAGGAAAAGAAAGAGTGAAAGAGTAGTGCTGGAGGCACAAGGTGTAATACAAATAATGCCACCTTGCTGGAATTATGTGGATGTCTGTATGGCATGAGAGTCTGGGAAACTGGGGCTTTACTCTACTGTGGTCTGGTGCCCAAGTGCTGCAGAGTTACAGGGCTGTGATGATCCTGGACCAGCATTGTCCAAGCTGTGGCTTTGTGGCATGGGGTGAGTTTGTCAATAGTGGTAGTGTAGTGAGTGTGGTGTGTGGTGTGTAGGAGATAAGGTACATAGCATAGCCATGAGCATAACACATTCCCCTCCTCAAGGCCCAGATTTCAAATGGGCAGAAGGAAAGAGTGTGTGAAGGGCAGAGCAGTTGACAGGGTAAGGGGTAGAATGGTGGGCTTAGTCAAAGGTGGCAACAGCATTGGAAGCATTGGTGAGGTTAGAGCAGGACTTCCAGGCATGCTCAAAGGAGTTGAAGCCCTTTTAGTGGATGAGATACTGAAGGCTGCACCTGTGAATGTAAGAGTCAGCAATATACTTGACCTTGTATTCAAGGTTGGGGGATTTGGAGGAGAGAGAAGAGGGATTGGGTGGAGGAGGGTGTTGCCCTGGGTATGGGGCCAGATAGTGTTTGTTACAATCATGCTGCACTTGATGCTACACTCGGGCCCTGCTATGCTTTTCCTCAACTTTGGCCCTTGTGCTCACTCATTCACACTCCCTCACACTCCAGTAATCTCTTATAATTGCCCCACAATGCCTTATGAGTAACTGCTCCTTGAACCCTCATCACCTTACAGTTGCCACTAGCCCCAGTCTCCACTATGGCTCCCTGTACATGACCTACAGTCTTACAATTACATGACCACATGAGATCTATCAGTGATGCCTCACAGCACAGTCTCGCACCAGTCACATGATCCAGCACATGATATGATCCAGACCCTCACACAGCCACTCAGCACAGCCCTCATGCCTGAAGACCTAGACCTCACTTCTAGCAAAGGACACCAGCACTTGTAGTAGCAGCAGCACTCAAGATACTAAACACATGGACCTAGGACTCCTCCAACAATCCCCTGGCATGTGAACCTGCATGCAAGACCTCCCAACTAGCAGCATGTCCTTCCACCATGGCTCTTGACCCCTGGACATGTCCACAAGGTGTTACCACATTGCAATCCTTAGCCCTGATACCACCTTTGGCACTCTGCATATCCTGGTCCTGCTCAGCAGTCCTGCTTCACACCATAAGCACACCATCTTGCACCATAGTCATGCAATCACTTGCCATTGCACCACACTTGTCCCTCAGCCTATAGTGATACTCCCACATAGACACCAGCATGACTCATATGGACTTATGACCAATAGCCATTTGCCCACTTGCATAGCTGCACACTGCCCTGCACTGCCTGATACTGCCCCAAGCATAGCCCTACATGCACAGACCAAGTACCCTTTGACCTACAGAGACCCATGAACTTCACAGACCCATATATGGTAATAGAACTGGCCCTTGATGGACCATATGTAGTAATAGTGTACAAATAGATACAAACCATGTAACAGTATATAAACCCCTGCTGCTACCTCCTAGACTCCTAGTCTATCATTAGTGGATAGTGGCCCTCATAAGCCCTACCATGCTAATGCTGCTATACCTCTAGATCTTGGAGGCTATTGACAGGCTGCTGTATAAATGCCCATTGCCTTCCCTGCTTCTGATTACAACCAATAAAACCTATGACAGCAAGGCTCCCCTTGACTACAATATGCAACTCTCACCCTTACCTCATGGCATATGCCACTACTAGCCCTAGGCTTGACAGCTCAGGCTTAAGTTATTTTAGTGTTTCATCCGAGAGACATTCAGGATGGGGTGAATATGGTAGGAAGAGGGGAGATTGAGGCAGACTGCATTAGGGCCAATTAGGGCAGTAATGAGAAAGGGGCCAACCCAGTGGTCTCTGAGTTTAGGAGGGGCAGGCATAATGAGATGTTCTGTGGAGAGCCAGACAGGGTCTCTGACTTTGTACAAGGGGGCCAGAGAATGGTGATGGTCCACTGCTTGCTTTATTGTATCTTATGAGGCAGCAAGGCATTTCCAGGCAGTGGCAAGGTGGTCATCATACTGGTTGGTGAGGTTATCAGCAGTGGGGGAACATGTCACAGTCAGCTCAATATCCATGACCAGGGGATAGGTGTGGGTGAGCTGGAATGGTGTTTTGCCATAGAAGCTGGAAACATGGGAGTTTATGCTGAACTTGGCAAAGGGCAGCCATTTGACCCATGAAATAACTTGAGCCTGAGCAATTAAGCCTAGGGCTAGTAGCAGCAGACATCTGCAGTGATGGCAAGAGTCAATGGTTGTCATCAAGGAGAGTCTTACTGTCATGGGTCATGATGAGGAGGGTGAATGGGCATATATATACAGCAGCCCATTGCTAGCCTCCAGAACCCTATCAATGTAGTGGCAGTAGCATAGTAGGACTTTGTGGGCTGCTACCCACTAATGATAGACTGAGGGTTTAGAGGGGAGCAGTGGGGGTTTATATACTGTTATAGGGTTTGTATCTATTTGTACACTATACTACATATGAACTGTTAAGGGCAGGCTCTGTTGCCTTATATGATCTGTGGAGTCCATGAGTCTCTGTGGGTCAAAGGATGCCTCAGTCCATGCAAACAGGGCTATGCTTGGGGCAGTGCTTGGCAGTGCAGAGCTATGTGATGCAGTGCATGGCTATGTGGCTGGAAGGGACAAGTGCACAGCCTAGAGTCTAGGGCTATGTGCAGATAAATGACTATTGGTCATGAGTTTGTGTGAGTCATGTGGAGTTAGTGTGCAAGTATTGCTATAGGCCAAGGTATGAGAGCAGTGCAATGGTGAGCAGTTGCATGATCATGTCATGAGATTGCATGCTGATAGCATGATATGGGACTTTTGGAGCATGACTGGGGCATTGTGGAGAGCTGGAGGTAATGTCAGGGTTTAGGGTTGCAACTGGTGATATACCGTGGGTGTATTTGCAAGGGGCAAGTAGCCAGTGCCATGACTGCAAGCCATGTACTGTGTGCATCTGTGGGTCATCCATCAAGCAACTGTGAAGGAGTCCAGGGTCTATGTCTATGCACTTGTGCTAGTGCTTATAGCCATGCTGTAGGCAGAGAGGTGAGGCCAGGATTTTAGGCATGGAGCTGTGCTGTGGGGCTGTGCAGCAGTCTGGATCATGTCATGTGCCAGGTCATGTGACCATGTGCAAGGTTGTGCTGCAAGGTATCACTGACAGATTGTGTGTCAGGTGACCATGAGACTAGGGTTACATGTAGGGAGCCAGGGCTAGGCTGAGACAGGGGCAAGGCCTAATGTGGTCATGAGGGCTGTAGGGCATAGGTAGCAAATGTTAGTAAAGGCATCATAGGGCATTGTATGGGTTACTGGAGTGTGCTAGGGAGTACTGGAGTGTGCAAGGGAGTATAAGTAAGCAAGCACAAGGATCAAGAGTCAAGGAAAAAGTATAGTGGGGCCCAAGTGTAGCATCAAGTACATCATGTTCATAACAGCCCAAGAGTCCAGGTTGTAAGAGCAGTAAGTACAGAGGTATTGCCTGACCTCCTGGTTCATGTGTTCAGTCTGCCCATTAGTCTGTGGATGGTATGTGGTGGAGAGCCACTGCTAAATGTGGAGTTGTCAGCAAAGATCAGTCATCAGGCAAGATGTGAATTGGAGGCCTCAGTCAGAGATGATGGAGCAGGGGAGACCATGGTGTTTCCAAACATGATGGAGGTAGATGGAGGTGAGATTGACAGAAGTGCAGGTGATATTGCAGGGAACAAGTTCTATAGCTTTGGAGAAGCAGTCAACAACTGTTAGGATAGCAGTGTAGGAGTTGGATAGGGGAGACTGGTAATGAAATCCATGGAGATATCTTGCCAGGGCCCTACTGGGATGTTGAAGGGCTGGAGTTGCCCAGCTGGTGGCTGGTTGCTGGATTTGGACTGAGCACAGTGGAAGCAATGTTTTACATAGTCTGTGGCATCCTATAAGAGGAAGGACCAGTCATAGTATCATTAAAGTAGCTCAATGGTGTAGGATATGCTGAGATGGCTGGTGAGCAAGTCATTATAATGGAGTCAGAGGACTTTAGATTGGCAGGCAGGGGAAATGTACACTTAGTTGTCCTTCATCCAGCAACTGTCCTGGATATGGTACCCCTGTCCTTTCATCCTTTTCTGCACTAGGGTGGGGAGTTTGATCATTTTGTGGAAGATGCAATCTGTAAGTGTGTCCCCTGAGTAATGAAGAACTATGGGCTGTTTAGTATCTGTTCCCTCCAACAGTACTGGGATTTCCTGGCCCCCTTGCCCTGGTATCATAGGCTGAATATGCTTGGGGGGGATGACCAACACATTATGGTTGTTATCAGTGTTCCCAACTGCCAAATCTTCTCATTAAAAGAGTGCATTTGCCTTTCCCATGGTAGATCCCAGTTTATGATACCACTTGAAGTTGAACCAGAAGAGATACTGTGCCCATTGGGCCTATTGGCAATTGAGGTCACAGTGGGTCATAAATCAGGTCAGATTTTGGTGGTCATTCCAGGCCTTGAACTCATGGGTGGTGTACTCCAAATAGTGTCTCCAGTTCTCCAGTGCCCTAATGATGCTGGGCATCTCTTTGTCAACTGAAACAACTCGAGCCTAAGCTGTCAAGCCTAGGGCTAGTAGTGGCGAATGCTGATAAGCAATGGTGAGAGTTGCAACGTATCATCAAGGGGAGTCTTGCTGTCGTAGGTCTTACTAGTCATTCGATATGAGCAGGGAAGGCAATAGGCATATGATTCTGTAGCCAGTCAATAGCCTCCAAGACCCTAGTGGTGTAGTGGCATTGTGGGGCTAGGCCTATAGTGCTAATGGCCACTACCCATCAATGATAGCCACTATCTATTGATGATAGACTGGGGTCTAGGAGGGTAGTGACTGGGGTTTATATACCATTACAGGGTTTGTACATATTTGTACACTATTACTACATATGGTCTGTTAAGGGCCAGTTCTATTACCATATATGGTCTGCAGAGCCTGTGGGTCTCTGTGGGTCAAGGATGGTTGTGGTCCGTGCGAGTGGGGCTATGCTTGGAGCAGTGTGAGGCTGTGTGAGGCAGTGTGGTGCAAGGCATAGGCTGTGGTGTGGGTGAATGGCTATTGGTCATGAGTCTGTATGAGTCATGCTGGTGTCTATGCGTGAGTATCGCTATAGGTCAGAGTGTAAGGGCAATGCAATGGTGAGCAATTGCATGACTAAGGCATGATATGTCGTGATGTAGGACTGCAGAGTAGGACCGGGGTGTGTGGAGTGCTGAAGGTGATGTCAGGGCTAAGGGTTGTGTTATGGCAACATACCATGAGTGAGTCTGAGGGGCAAGAGCCATTGCTGAAGCATCTGTTATAAGCTGTTGTGTGCTGCATGTACCAGGCAACTGCAAAGGAGTCTGGGGTCTCTTATGTCAAGGAGGCAGCATTGTCTACGAGTGCTGGTGCTTGCCATTAAGGGCCATGCCTATCCAAGGCACAAGGGCTGTGCTGAAGGCTATGTGATGGTCTAGATCATATCACGTGTGGGGTCATGTGACTGGTGTGAGACTGTGCTGCAAGGCATCGCTGATAGATCATAAGTGTCAGGTGACTGTAAATGTCAGGTGACTGTGGGACTGTCAGTCATATGCAGGGAGCTGTAGTGGGGGTGAAGGCAATATGGCAATCGTAGGGCAATGAGGGATAAGGAGTGCTGTATCGTAGGGCATCATAGGGTGCTGGGACTGTAGCGAGGGAGTGCAAGTGACTGAGCTAAGGGCCAAAGCAAGGGAAAAAGTAAGATGGGGCCTGTGCATAGCATTGAGTACAGCATGATCATAACATCAACTATGGGGTAGTTCTGCTCTTTGAGGGTCATTGCATGGAAGGCATAAGCAACTAGATGCCATTGTTCCTCTTTTTCCTCTATTAATATGGCCCTTGTTGCATAGAAGGAGGCATCACACTCTAGGTGGTACTGCTGATCATTGTCTGGGTAGGCTAATACATAGGCAGTAGTAAAGGCTTCCTTGAGCAAATTGAAGGCCTACTGCTGCATGTCAGTCCAGCAGAAGGGCTTATCCTTGCACATGAGGTCATGTAGGGGGTGAGCAATCTGTGCAAAGTCTTGGATAAATCTTCAGTAGAAGTTGGCCATTCCTAGAAATGCTTGAACACCCCACATGTTTATAGATGTGGGCCACTCTTTTATTGCTGCCACTTTAGTCTAATCCATGCTTACCCCATGCACTCCTATGATCATCTCTAAGAACTCCAACTCTTGCACTGAGAAGGTGCACTTTTCTGGTTTCATGAAGAGGTTGTTTTCATTTAGGCATCATAGCACCTCCAGTACCACTTGCTCATGGTCCCATGGGTCAGTGATTGGGGTGAAGATGAGGAGGTTGTCAATGTATACCATCACATTCTCTGCCATGTCAGCAAACAGCTCATTCATCATTGTTTGAAAGATGGCCAGGGAGTTACACAGTCCAAAGAACATGACCAGGGGTTTGAAGGAGCTGTGATGACAGGTGAAAGCAGCCTTCCATTTGTTGCCTTCCTTTATACAGACATTGTTGTACTCCCACCAGAGATCCATCTTCATGAACAACCATGCAGTTTGTAATTGGTTAATAAGCTGGGTGATGAGGGGAAGAGGCTAGTTATTCCACATGGTATGTTTGTTCAAGTATCAGTAGTCCTGAACCATGTGTTTCCTTCTGTCCTTCTTAGGTACAAAGAACACTGGCAAGGTTTGTTTGGACTTTGAGGGCTGGATGTACCCTTTGGTGAGTTGTTCATCAATGAAGTTGTCCACCTCCTTTTGCTCCTATGGGCTTAGTTGGATGTTCCTTCCTTTTTGTGGTACAAAGCTGTCCTTCAGTTCAATGGCATGGTCCCAGGGTTTCCATACTGGCATTCTCTCCAATGATGCAGATGAGGGGAGGTGTTGGGATTTGTTCACACTTTCATGGAGGAGTGTATTTAGAGGAATTAAGCATGGCCTTTGGTTTATGGTCACTGCTGAGCCACTAAGCAGGCTCCTCTAGACAAGGCAATCTGAGAGGGATAAGAAACTTTCAGTTCTTGGATAGTAGTATATGAGTATATGGTATGCACTTAGGAGAGTTACTGGCCTGTGGAACATCCAATGTGTCCTTCAGGCCCTGCTTTTTCCCTTCTCTTGGGAGTTATTGATCTAAAAACCCAACTCTTTCTCAGGGTTGTTCCTTCTTCAAATTTGTTTCACTAGCCCCATGTTTCTAATTGGTGGTTCCCCTTCAGTAAATTCTTCTGTCATATCCTGTACACCCAAGTGTGAACCCCAACACACAACTCCTGCACAGAGTTGTACTCCACTATAGAATCCCATTTCAATTCCTTTTATGTTCACTCTTGTACTTATATTAGTATTAGTCTCACTTCCTAGATTTCCCAATCTTACTAATACTCACAGCTCCAGCTTCACCTCATTCTCTCTGTTCCATCTTACTCATACCTTAGTAATCTATACAGCAAACCCCTTAGTCATTCCCCTCTGCTCCATCATATATAAACCCTTAGTTAGTTTGCTGTAGACTTCAGTTCAAATATTAACTAGAACTCAACTCCTCTGACCTCTGCTTGAGCCTTAAAACAGTTCCCCTTTGTTGCCCCTACTTGACTTTGTTGCTAGTCAACAAGTCTCACTTCCAAACCCCATAAAAACCAGGACAAGGACTCTGACAAGGATGCAGCACTCTGCTAGAGTTGCTGAAGTCAAGTCCAGACCCCCTCAGCATCTGTTGGTAATAACCCCCAACATCATAGAGTTGACCTGGTCTTGACAGTATATTCAAACTCAAACTTGTCAAGAGTCTGACCTATGGCTACCCATACCATGAGATCTCATACTTGTGCCATTGGTGCAAACCCATCCCCATCTCCCAGAATTAACCCACTATTCATTTTCAATAGCAATTGATGAGGCCCCAAACTTGTTGATCAATTCCAAAGTTTCTCAGCAAGACACACCCCTACTGCATCTGCATCTGCTTCACATGTCACAGAGTTGTCCCCAACTCTGGGAGCATACATTGTTGAGCTCCCAAATGACAATCCCCACTCCAAGCATGAAGACCACTCTTGTGAGCAGTCATTCAGAACACTGCCAAACAACAACAATCTTCTAGACCCCTCACTATTTCCCCCACCACCTGAGGATGGACCTCCTGGCCTGCCTGATGGTGATCTTCCCTCATTTAACAATGAAGACCCCAACTCCCCAGAAAGCAACAAAGAAGATGACAATGCATAGGTACCCAATGACACCCTTGTACAGCTCATGCAGGCAATCCAAAGCCTTGCTCACTCCTTCTGCCACCCTGCCTCTGAGACCTCTCAGTGCACTAAAGTCTGGGAACTGGACCAGTTTGATAGGACTGAATCCTGCAAACTCTGTGTTTTCCTGGTTCAGTGCAAACTGAACTTTCAGAATCATCCCAAGGCCTTCTGCACCAACTGCACAAAGGTCACCTTCATGCAGTCCTACTTGAAGGGCATGGCTCTCAAATGGTTTGAGCCAGACCTCCTTGAAA
Source organism: Tylopilus aff. callainus (assembly GCA_038093995.1). Classification (NCBI taxonomy): domain Eukaryota; kingdom Fungi; phylum Basidiomycota; class Agaricomycetes; order Boletales; family Boletaceae; genus Tylopilus; species Tylopilus aff. callainus. Next base: position 25,722 of record JBBPTI010000021.1, on the reverse strand, counting down.
TAGCTGACCCCACACTCCCCCCAGTGTGGATGGATGATTATAAAGAGTTTGTCCTGAAACTCCAGATGAATTTTGGTCTGCATGACCCTGTAGGTGACACAGAACACCAGCTTGACCACCTCAACATGAAGGACAGTCAGCATATCACTAAATATGTCATCAAGTTTAATAGGATTGCTTCACAAGTCTGAGGCTACAGAGAAGGTGCCCTCTGGCACCACTTCTACAATGGCCTCCCCAACTGCATCAAAGACAAACTCTCCCATATCAGAAAACTGCCAATCCTAGCCAAACTCTGCAGCCTTGCCCAGAAGATTGATGCACACTATTGGGAGTGGAAGTTTGAACTTGATTGGCAGGCAAAGTTGTCCACCAACCAGTCATCCTCCTTAAAGACAACATCCAATAACAAGGCCTCCACATCCACCTCCACCAGTAACTCTAGTGGCCCCAAGGACTTGAAAGAGTTCAAAAGAAAGACAACCATCACCTCCATACCCAAGTCCAATATTATATCAAAGCTAGGCAAAGATGGCAAGCTCACTGCTGCTGAATGAAAACACTGCCTCAACAACAGATTATGCATGTTCTGCAGTCAAGATGGTCACATGGCCAAGGACTGCCCCAAGTCCATGTCAAAGGTAGCCAAGGCCCATGCAGTCAAGTCCATAGCTCTGGGAGCTAAACTGAATGCCTCTGCTCCTGCAGAGACAAAAAAATAAGTAGCAACCTCTCAGACTCTGCACAATCTGGAGGTTGCATTGACTCTACTTATGAATCTATGGAGATCCACCTCAACATATCCACTCTCTTAGATCCCAAATCACTCATGCCCTTAGTCTTCCTGTTATCTTATGACATTCCCTCATTCTCTGTGTTGATAGACTCTGGATCCTTTGACTGTTACATAGATATAATATTTGTGAATAAACATAATCTTCAAACCTACTTTGTCCCTCCACTCACCCTCTGTCTCTTTGATGGAACCATGAACACCACCATTACTCAAGCTCTGGACCTCTCCATTCACTTCCCAACTGGTAATATCACTCCAATGATGTTCTATGTCACTCCACTGGATGGCTCCTATTCTCTTGTCCTGGGACATAACTGGCTCACCCAATATAATCCATTGATTGACTGGATTTCAAGCAGTGTCTCATTCTGCTCACTTGAGCAAAACATGCCAGCAAAACCAAGCTTCCCTTTGCAGCTTCAGGAAACAGCCCCTGCTACTGACTCCAAATCCTTCAATACACCACATCTCCCTGAATGTGAGGCTCCTTCTATTGCAATCATCAGTGCCCCTGCATTCACACTTGCATGTCACCTTGAAGGCTCTACTCAGTTCAGTCTGCAATCCTGCCCTAAGGGGAGCAACCTCCACTCTGCTTCTGCTATTTGCAAAAAGATTGACCTCTCTGATATTCTGAAAGAGTATCATGACTTCACAGATGTATTCAGCAAAACCAAAGCATCCACACTTGCTCTGCATCAAGAACATGATCTTGAGATCAATTTAGAAGAAGGCACTTCACCTCCTCTTGGCACTACCTACTTCCTCTCTGCCTCTGAACTTGAGGCCCTCTCTACATTCCTGGATGAGCACCTTGCCAATGGCTTCATTCACCCCTTCTCCTCCACCCATGCTACTCAGGTCCTCTTTATTCACAAGAAAAATAGTTCACTCTGTCTATGCATTGATTTCTGAGGACTCAACAAGATCACAAAAAAGGACTGCTATCCACTCTCCTGCATCTCTGATCTCTTCAATGCCCCAAGCCATGCCCAGATCTACACAAAGGTCAACCTCCAGCATATGTACAATTTGGTCCACATTGCTAAGGGTGATGAGTGGATGACCATCTTCTGCACATGCTATGGCTCCTATGAATGGCTCATTATGCCATTTGGTCTGACCAATGCCCCTGTGGTATTCCAGCAGTTTGTCAATACTATTTTCACTGATTTACTTGATGTTTGCATTATCATCTACCTCAATGACATCTTAATTTACTTTGTGGACAAGGCTGCTCACCACAAGCATGTCCAAGAGGTCCTCTGCAGACTCTGCAAACACAGACTTTATGCTAAACCTGAGAAGTGCAAGTTTCACACCAACTCCACAGAGTACCTTGGCTACTGCCTCTCCCCACCAGACTTACCATGTCCACCAAGAAAGTCAAAACCATCACCAATTGGCCCAAGCCTTATAAAGTCAAGGATGTCCAGTCCTTCCTCAGCTTTGCCAACTTCTATCATAATTTTATTCACAATTACTTTGATATCATCATTCCTTTGACCTGCCTCACCCATAAGGGTGCTCCATGGAATTTCTCCACAGATTGTTGCTCTACATTCCAGCACCTCAAGGATGTCTTCACTACTGCTCCAATCCTTACTCACTGGGTCCCTGACATCCCACTCATCATGGAAACTGATGTGTTAGACTATGCAATTGCAGGCATTCTATTCATCTGTTGTCTGGATGATGAAATCTGCCCCATCACTTTCTACTTCCACACCCTCCACTCTCATGAGCTGAACTATGACACCCATGATAAGGAGTTACTCACCATCCATGAAGTATTCCAGACTTAGTGGCACTACCTCAAAGGTTCTGCAACACTGATTGACATCATTATTGATTACAAGAACCTGGAGTACTTCACTGGTACCCACCTCCTGTCTCAGCAACAAGCCTGCTGGTCAGAATTCCTTTGTCAGTTCCATCTAGTCCTCTATTTCCACCCCAGACACCTTGGTGGTAAGCCTGATGCCCTAACTCAATGATGGGACATCTATCCCAAAGAGGGGGATAGAAACTACACTCACATCAATCCACACAACCTCCACCCAATCTTTATGAAGGAATAGCTTGTGTCCTTCCTATGAGCTACCTGCCTAGCAGCTCTGGTACTCTGCACTTCCCTCCAACCAACTCACCTCTGTACACCTTTCCTCCCCCAATGATCATTGGTCTATTGACTCTGATGGATTCCTCTGTTTGGATGACCACATTTACATCCCTGATGCCAATGACCATCACCTCTGTGTGCTCTGCTATAAGCATGACCACCCACTTAGTGGAAATTTTGGACAAAACTACACCCTGGAATTGATACACTTGGCCTGGAGTCTGCTCCTTTGTAAAGGAGTATGTCTCCTCCTATACTGCCTGTTCACATGCAAAGGTTCCTAGGCACAAACCCTACAGATTCCTCAAGCAACTCCCAATCCCTAAGAAGCTGTGGAATTCAATCTCCATGGACTTCATTGAACAACTCTGAACCTCCTCTGGCTATATGGCAATCCTTGTCATTATTGACTGCCTGTCAAAACAGTGCATATTCATCCCCACCAATGACAAGGTCACCTCCCTGGAGTTAGCTAAGTTGTTCCTCCTCCATGTCTTTTCTAAGCATGGAGTCCCATCTCACATCACCTTCAATAGAGGTGCAGAGTTCATCTCCCACTTTTTCCATTCACTTGGTAAAGCCCTCGACATTCATCTCCACTTTACCTCTGGCTACCATTCAGAGGGCAATGGACAGACAGAGTGAATGAACCAGACACTAGAATAGTACCTTCACATCTATTGCAACTACCAGCAAGACAACTGGTCTAAACTCCTGCCCCTTGCAGAGTTCATATATAACAATGCTCTAAATGCTACAACTGGCATTTCCCTGTTCTTTGCTAACAAGGACTGCCATCCAAACATCACAGTCCACCCTGAGTGTGACCTCACCTCTGCTTACACACATGAATACTCTGCCAATATGGATGAGTTATATCAGTTCCTCTGTAAAGAAATGGCCCATGCTCAAGAATGATACCAAGGACCTATGGATGCAAAACAAACTCTGGCACTGGACTTCAAAGTCAGTGACCAAGAGTTTGTCAAGGCAAAATATTTCCACTCCACATGTTCATTCAAGAAACTTTCTGAGAAAAATCTCAGATCATATGAGATTATCACTCAAGCAGGTACCTATTCCTTTACACTCCATCTCCCAGACTCCATGAGGGCAGTACACCCAGTCTTCCATGTATCACAGCTGGAACCTTCTGTCCCAAACAATATTCTGAACTGCTACAGACTCTGCCATCCCCAATCAAAGTTGACAGTGAACCCAAGTTCAAGATTGCTGAGATCCTCAACTTGAAAATTAATCACCAATGACAGAGTTGTAAACTCCTATATCTAGTCCACTGGTTAGGATATGAAGGCACCAACAAAAAAACCTCATGGCTACTAGCCACTGAACTTGATCATGCCTCAGAGCTCATCATGGATTTCCATCTCTGCTATTCTGCCAAACCAGGCCCTCACATGACAGTTTGAATCAATTATACAGAGACAATGGACTAATTACATGTTAAAATGGAGGGTGGCACAATATCACTACCTACTCCACCACCTCACCCTCTGCACCCTCTTCCTTGCCCATTTCATCATTCTCCACCCCTAACAATTCCTCCAACTTCTTTTCTGCCTCCACCAACTCTTCTGTCCCTGCCTCAGACCCCTTATCTGACAAACCCTCTCTGAATGCTGCCTGCACTTGCATCTCTGCAAGCTGCAGCATCATGGCCACTATCCTAGTGACATACTTGGAGTTTGCACAGACTGCAGCTGCCAACTCCCTCATCACTGCCACAGCCTCTGTCAACATCCTCATGGCATTGCTACTCCTGGCCTTCTGCAGCTTACTCAACTGCTCCATCTTCTTGGACCACACCTTTTTCTTTGGCTGTTCCACTCCTGTGTTCTCTTCACCCAACACCTCTACCACCTCCACTCCACTCCATCACTTTGTCATATTCACCTCCCCAATCCTCCAATAGGACTACCTGACCTTTTGGCAGGCCTGACATGCTATTAATTTGCCAGTGCCTGGCATGCACTCAGTCTTGTGGTTAGCATACTGTACACACACTACACCCTTGCCCTTGCCCTTGCTGCTACTTACAAATTGCTCTGCTGCTACCTCCTCTGCCTGTAACATGGTTAATGACACCAACCCCATTGTAAGTTTGCTTATTCACATCCTGGCCCTCATGTCTACCTTGGCCAACTGCTCTGCCTGCTTGCAAGCCACCATTATGGCCTAACTTGCCTGTATCTCCTCAACATAGTGGCATGCTTTGGCTGCCACCTAATATTGCATCAGTCTCATGCCAATAGGACCTACAGATCATGCTGTAAAGATGACAAGGACTCCAGGGTGGACTTTGGTAGAAGTCCTAGAAGTCCTAGGGGTTGTCAGTGTATGTGTGGAAAGCAATAGGCTTGCCCCTAAGGGACTCTGGGACATAGGGAGTAGAGCAGAGAAGTCCTTGAGTAGTCAACCAGCAAGAAGTGCAAGTCTGATAGTCTTATAGAGTGTTAGTGATTAGGGGCAGTGACAGGAGATGAGATGGTTGTAAATAGTGAGCAGTAGTGGTGCAGTGAATGGTTGGTGAACAGTAAACAGTGTAGTGAGAGCTAAAAATGAAAGCTGCATTCCAAGTTCCTATGACATCATTTTATAGTCTGGGAATGCCTGAGACTTAGGTATGACTGTAGGAACCTGAGTTGAAAGAAAAACAGGAATAAACTAGTTGAGAGAACATGGAATAAAATGAAACTGACAATTTTCCAGACTTATTGATGAACTTGCATCCAGTTGACCAGTCCTACTGTACAAGATATAGGAGGGAATGAAGGTAGAAACAAAAGGGGCATAGAGACCATACAAAAGGATATAAGATGTAAGAATACCACTGTAGAGACATACCACTCTCTACAATGCATCCCTGCTTCCTCCTCAATGCACTTCTGCTCAGCCTTCTCAACACACCTACACTCCTCTTCCTCCTCAATGTGCCTTTGCTCTTCAACACATGCTTTTGCCTGCCTCCTCTGTGTTACGTTTCATGTCCCCACCACTACACTCCACTTCACTCCTTCCCTACATTCCCCTATTTAGTCATAGGTACCCACATCCATGCAGCTATGACTTGGTAACATCCACCCTTGCCACCCATGCCACAGCATATTGCTTACAGCATTAGGGCACCTGATCAAGGTAGCATAAAGCCCCTTTTACCTAAGCAGCTGACACAACAGCAACTGTGGATTGCACCATCACTCACCATACTCACACCACCTGTTCCCATGCCAATGGCACATCTCCTGCATATCATACAATTCTCCTATTTCTTTTTCCCTCCAATTGTGTAACTTCCACTATTGCACCATCACTTGCCATCCTCTCCCATGCCAATAGCCATATTCCCTCAGCATTGCCCCACTAGCATGGACCAGGCCAGTTTTTGTCTTGCATTTCCATACTTAGTAGTCTGGCCTGTCCTCACACACTTTAGTTGGAGTTCCAACCTAGGTAGCTAGTAGTATATAAATCCACATGTAAATTGTCAGAACTCCAATTGATTCTTCTTGGGTCTTCCCTCACAAGGCACCCAGTTATAAGGAGTTCAATCCACCTCTTACACTTTCATACACTTTCCACTTTGCAACCAAAGGTACTTAGTGCCTGAGGTTGTTTCATTAAAGATTGATTGCTGCTTCACTGTCATCATCTCCAATGACCTCCTTGAAGCACCCCACCTCACTCTCAACATCTCAGGACTCTCACAGCAGTGAGCCATATTGTACTGACATTCAGCCTTTCTAATGTTGAAGGACACTAGTGAATACTAATCATGCCCAGCTAGCCCCTGCTTTCCTCTTGGCAGAGCAGGAAGATGGACAGCGTCTAGTAGTTGCCCTGCACCCACAATACCCAATCAATCTCATCCTCCTTACCACTGTTGCTTTGCACCTCAAAGCTGACCCTGCTGATGAAGAAGAAAGAAAATAGCAGGAGTTTCAAGCAGAGTTTGATGAGAGACTTGCTGAGTGGAGCAGCTGGACCACACAGGAATCATCAGCTATGCCTGCCTTGTAGTATTCCCCATCACCTTTTGCTAACATTGACCCCAATGACTTTATTCTGCCTACACCACCTCCTCTCTCTCCCACTACCCTCCATCACCTTATAGCCAAGGCAGAAGAACATCAGTGCCACTGCCAGGAATACACTGCCTTTATTGAAAGGTAACTTCACCTTTCCCCACCTCCATCTCCAGACTATTGTGCTTGTGATAGGTCCTACCCTCTTTGTCATCCACAATGCCAATCCCACCTGAACAGGCCTGCCATTTCAAGTATCATTCACTTCACAGATACTCCCAGCTGCCTTTGCCCCTGAAACAGCTTGTGGCAACCCACAAAATATCTTTGAATCTTTTATTTCTTACTTGCTACTCACTTTTTGTTCTCCTTTTTGTACCTATGGATGTTCCCACTTTACTTCTACTACTCCCTGTTCTTTTCCTGTTTTATCAGTTTCTTGCTACTTGTTTGTCTTACTTACTTCATTGTTCATACAGTTCAGATGAACTGTAACTTCCTTGTTCTTTTCTTCTGCATCCCTTACACAGAATATTCCATAGGCACCACCTCTGCTACTGCAGTCTGTGGAGAGACTTTCAGATATGAACTAAACCAGAACAGCTGGCCAGAAAATAGCCAAGCAAACAACTGGTAGTTATTCTTTGAATAAACTGCTCTTGGTTTAGTCATAGGGGGATTACTAAGCAAACCAAAGAAGCACTTGGATTCAAGGAAGATACAGATCCTAAATTGGCTGAGACCTGAAGATTGGTGAGATCAAAAGACTGTCATCTGCTTGAGACCATTGGCACCACTTGCCTTTGAAAGAAGAAGAAGCTGAAGAAGCTGGTACAAAACCACAAAGCCACCCATAATCAAGAAAGAAACTTGTTTTGAATATGTCACAGGCACTCCTTGACCTACTGGCCAACCCTACTGTTGGGGTGCATGACAAGCTAAACACAGTGGTGAATGAATTCACTACCATAACCCAGCAGAGTGCACAGCTTGCTGGGTTGTTGCATGCCTTGAACAATGAAATCTTGCAGCTGGAGCAGCTGGTTACCATTGAACAACAAACAGTCATGACACTCCAAGGCCAGCTCACAGCTGCTGGTTCCCCTGGGACAGTGAAGAAGGTTGAACTGTTCACAGATCCAGGTGAGTATGATGGAAATATCACCAGGTTCAAAGAATGGTGGGCAAAGATGAAGGCATGGTTGTGAGTAAATATCCATGTCACCCCCACCAGAAGTTATGAAGCAGTAGTTGCAGTGCTCTCCCACCTCAAAGGATCCAAGGCTGGCCCCTTCACCCAGACCAGACTAGGAAAAGGCAACACCTATACATGGGTGGACCTAGAAGCTGAAGTCGAAGGACTCTTCCATGCTACTAACCAGAAGGATTGGACTTGCTGCCAGCTGGAGGAGTTCAAACAAGGAAGTATGTGCATGGACAACTTCATAGTCCAATGGAAGGCACTCTACCAACAGGCTGACATTGATGACATCCACACCATCCAGCTTCTTAAGCAGAACACCACTTGGGCCATCATCATCCAGCTGTTTAAAGAAGGAAAGTGCCCTGACACCCCTGCTACCTACCTCCAGAACATCAGAAAGACCAGCACAGCCATGGAGGTGCTGCACTACATCTGCAGTGGAGAAAGAAGAATCGCCCCCAGGATAAGCATGTGGGGGTTTGCTGAAGAAAATGCTGAAGAAGCCATTTTCATGCTGAGTAGCAGCAACACTTGGGCCAGATGCTTTAATTGTAAATGCACTGGCCACCAAATCAAGGAATGCTGCCAGCCAAGGGTCAATCAATGCCCTTCTTGCAAGTTCATACACAGTGGGTATAGCACCCATTGCAAGATGAGGAGAATGATCCAAAGGATCCTGCTGGCTGAAGAAGAAGAATTTGACCCCAACACCCTGCTCAGGATGAAAGAGTTAGCTGCAGTGGTGAAGAAGCAAAGCAACCCTGAGGAAGAGTCAGGTTTTTAAGTCATTTAGTATGACAACAAGGGAAAATGCAGAGCTTGAAGGGTGTGTTGGGTGCCCTGACAGCTAGAGAAAGATTCATTGCATGCTCCTATTGTTTCCACATCACCCCTAATAACTGTATAGTACCCATTTTCATGCCCAGTCAAGAGGAGCCTGCTCTGCAGCTCTGTGGTAACTGTGAACCAAATGCCATGCTTAATTCCTCTTTATACCCCACTCCCCTTACTACTTCTCTGACAACTCCTCCTCACATGCAAAGCCTGACAACCACTCCCCCAGTTATTCACATTCTCAGTAGCAATTGGCAAGAAATCACCATGGAAGTAAAAGTCAAGACCAAGACTGGTGACTTTGTACCTGCCTCCACTCTACTCAACAGCAGGGCACAGTCCATCTTTGTGCACAAGGACTTTGCAAGAAGACATAGCATCCCTCTTGAACCTCTTGACACCCCCATATTCATCTACAACACCAATGGGATGCCCAACAAAGCCAGACTGGTAACACACACTACCACAGTCCTTCTGGAATACCAAGGATATGTCAAGAAGACAAAGGTTGAAGTAATGGTCCTAGGAAGCAAAGACTTGATTCTTGGGTATACCTGGTTAAAGGAGCATAACCCTCAGATTGACTGGAAGAAAGAAACTATAGACTTCCCAGAATGCCTAGAGCTCTGCAACTACCAAGGAGTATCATGGATAGTCCACTTAGCCAAAGAACAGGAGAAAGAGACAGCCAAAGAAGCAAAGGGTGTGTGCAGCACCCAAGCTGAAGAAAGAGAGATCAGCAACATAGCAGCTAAGGAGCCAAAGGCCCAAGATCTAGTCCTAAAGGAATACCATTCCTTCCTCCAAGTATTTGAGCAGAAGGAGTCTGAGCACATGCCCATATGCAAACCTTGGGATCATGCCATCGAACTCAAGGACTCCTTCAAGCCATGAAAAGGCTGCAACATTCCCTTAAGCCCCTAGGAGCAAAGAGAAGTAGACAAGTTCATTGATGATCAACTGCACAAAGGCTACATCCGACCCTCCAAGTCCAAACAGACCATACCAGTCTTCTTCATCCCCAAGAAAGACAAAAAGAAGCACATGGTCCAGGACTACCAATACCTCAATGAACATATCATCTGCAACAACTATCCTCTCCTGCTCATTTCCCAACTTGTTGACCAGCTCAAGACTGCCTGCCTCTTCACCAAGATGGATCTCTGATAGGGCTACAATAATGTACACATCAGGGAGGGAGATGAATGGAAGGTGCATTTACCTGCCATTGAGGATCATTCAAGCCCCTTGTCATGTTCTTTGGGCTTTGCAACTCACCAGCTATCTTCCAAATGATAATGAATGAAATCTTTGCAGACATGTTTGCTAACATCCTGGTATACATTGACAATCTGATGATCTTCACCCCAACTGACAACTGTTACGCTCACGGCTACACTACATTCCATTCTTTCCTACATCGCCTTCTTTAGCCCTGTTTACCCATGCCACAGCACCATGACTCAGTACTGCCTGAGTCCCCTTCCCACACTGGCTAGCTCAAGTATCCACAGCATTCTGGGCACTGGACCACAGTAGAGTAAAGACCTGATTACCCAGATACTGATGCCGCCCACAGGACTTAGGCAATCTGCAGTCACAATGGCACCATCTTGCGCCACCTGTTCTCACCCCAATAGCAATAACCGCGCCTCGCACGCCATAGTACGCCATCTGTTCCCACTCTAATGGCACTAATCATGCAATCATGCCATTGCTCACCTTCGTTTCGCACTCCAGTAGCGTTTAGCCCACAGCATCACCTCCCTTGCACAGACCAGGCCAGTTTCTGTCTTGCATTTCCATACTTAGTATCTATGCCTGCCCTTACTTACTTTAGGCTCTGCTTGAACCCAATCTGTAGTAGTATATAAGACCGCCTGTATTATATTGGAGCTCCAATCAATTCTTCTTGGGTCTTCCCTCACAAGGCACCTGTATACTAGGAGATTGATCCACCATTCCATTTTGCTTTTGTTTCACTACACTTGACTCCACACCTCCTAGTGCCTAGCACCCGAGGTTGTTTCATTAAGAGTTGATTCCTCTCTTCACTGCTGTTGCTCTTTGACTGCCCCAAAGGCCCCCACCCATCACCCTTTCTCGTTATTAGTAAGCAGAGTTGTACCCGCATCCCCTTATTGATGTGGAAGGACACTAGTGAACACTACATGTGCTAAGTCAGCCCTTGCTGTAGTTGTTGGCAGCTCTACAGGCGAACAGCGTCTAGTAGTCGCCCCTTGCCCAATTCACCCCATCAACCTCAACCTCCTCACCACCATCGCTTCCTGTCTCAAAGCTGACGCTGCCACTGCTGCTAAGAGAGAGCAGAGAGAGCTGTGGGAAGAGATTGACCAGGCTATTGCAGACTTTGCCGCGAGGTCCAGGGCATCAGATATGCCCACACTTGTCTATTCCCCAACCCCCATTGCTGATATTGACCCAAATGACTTCGTTCCCCCTATGCCACCTATCCCCTTGCCCTCCACTCTTCGCTGGCTCATCACTGAGGCTGAAGAACAAACCCATTGCTACAAGGAGTACATGGCCCACATAGAAGCCCAGCTCGCCACTCCTCTTCCCCCTTCCCCTGACTACTGCACCTGCTGTAGGCTGGACCACCTTCGCCACCCCTTCTGTTTCCTGCCATTCCACTTGCACCTGAGACAGTCCAGGACATCTGGTACCATACTGGTGTGCAGTCTCAACAAGCCAGGCCACCTCCACCCAAAAAATCTTCTCTGGCAGCCCAGCAAGGTTTTTTAACCCCTCTTTTTGTACTTACTTGTTTGTGTCTCCCTCCCTTTTTAGTTTTAGCTTTTTTCTCCAAGGATGTTCCCATTTTTCTTTTGGTATTCCCTTTTAGCTTCTTGTTTTATTTCTTTCTTGCTACTCTTGTTCTGCATTTATCGCCTTCTCACCTACACCCAGTTTGACCACAACACCTTCCTTATCTCTCTACAGTTACCTTCAGGAGAGTACTCCCTCATCATCGCTACCCCTACTGGTACACAAGGCCGCAACTTCTGCTATGAAAGCATACCTACCAACTGGGCTGAGTCAGCACCCCAGGACAATTGGTAGTTATCCCATATTCAAATTGAACTAAAGTTCCCAGCTCTAGCTATAGGGAGATTACTTAGCAAGCCAAGAGAACGCCACATGCATCCTGAAGGAAGAGTAATCAGGATCCTGAACAGGCTGCGTCCAGGAGACTATCAAGATCAGAAGACCGTAGTCCACATGAGACCTCTAGCACCACTTCCATTTGAAAGGCCCAGTCGCAGCTGGTATAAGAAACACAAGGCACCAGTGATAAAGAAAAAAGTCCATTTCCAGTATGTCGCAGGTACTCCTCGATATCATCACTGACCCCACTATTCCTCTACTGGACAAACTCGCTGCCATTGCAGCCAAGTTTACCACCATCACCACTCAGAATATCCAACTCACTCAATTGCTGCATGCATCCAACAATGAGATCATCTGTCTTGAGCAGCTAGTGACAGTAGGGCAAACCATGATAGTCACACTCCAGGGCCAGATCGCCACAGTGGGCCCTTTAGGTACCTCGAAGAAAGTTGAATTGTTCGCAGACCCAGGTGAATACGACAGGTCCATTGCCAAATTTGAAGAATGGTGGGCCAAGATGAAGGCCTGGCTTTGCATCAATGCACATGTTGCCCCCATAGGAAGTTATGAAGTGGTTGTGGCAATACTCTCCTGGCTCAAAGGACCAAAAGCCAGTCCCTTCACTCAAACACACCTCATGCGGGGCAATACATACCTATGGAAGGATTGCAAAGCCAAGATTGAAGGCCACTTCCAGGCCACCAACCAGAAGGATTGGGCATGCTGTCAGCTGGAGGAGTTCAAGCAGCAGAACATGTGGACCAATGACTACCTTGTCTGCTGGGAAGCCCTATACCAGCAAGTGCAAATTGACAACATGCATGCTGTGTGGCTCCTGGAACAAAATACAGCCCACCACATTATCTTGCAGATTTTCAAGGAAGGAAAGCACCAGGACAAGCCAGCGCTCTATTTGGACAACATTAGAAAGACCGGATGTGCAATGGAAGCGCTCAGCTTCATAAGGGGGTATGAAAGGAAGGCCCCTGTGAGGATTAGCAATTGAGGGTTAGCATGGGAGAACCTTGAAGAAGATATATTCACCCTCCCAAGCAGTGATGCCCATGCAAAGTGCTTCAACTGCAAGCAAGCCGGTCACAGGATCAGAGAATGCTGGAAGCCCAAGATCAATCAATGCCCAGCCTATAAGTTTGTTCATGGTGGGCATAGCGCTTACTGCACCAAAAGGAAAACACTGTGGAGGATACCACTAGCTGAAAATAAAGAACCCACAGGCTTGGAGGCCCCAGTAAGGATTGCTGAGTTGGCAGAAGAAATACACAAGAGAAACAAACCAGAGATGAGTTTGGATTTTCTGATGGAAGACTCCCAGATGAAGGGAAAAGGCAGGGCCTAAGGAACACGTTGGGTGTTCCAAAGGCCAGTAAGACTCCAACCAAGTGTGCCCCTATTACCCATGTTATCATTTCTAAAGACTGAGAATGGTGTATCCCCCTTAGATTGCCCGGTCTAGAGGAGTCCACTCCCCAGCGGCTTGGTGGCAACCATGAACCAAATGCCATGCTTAATTCCTCTAACAAGTACATGCCCCCTCACGCATGCAAAGAAACCCCGACACCTCCCCTGCAGATACAGATACTAGGGCAGAAGAAAAAGGAGATTCTCATGCAGGTGCAGATCAAGACTCAGGCTGGGGACTTCATACCAGCGTCCACTTTGCTCAACAGTGGTGCCCAGTCCTCCTTCATACATCGAGAGTACATCCATCAAAACCACATTCCTACTGAAGAACTCCCACAGTCCATATATGTGTATAATGCCAATGGGACCCCAAACAAAGCTGGGCCTGTTACCCATGTGGCCACCATCTTATTAGAATACCAGGGTCATGTGGAAAAGACCCAGGTTGAGGTAACAGACTTGGAAAACAAGGATCTAATCCTAGGGTATACTTGGCTGAAAGAACACAACCCCCACATTAATTGGAAGACCAGCTTGGTCATGCTATCAGAGTGCCCAGAGTTATGCAACTACTTCAGAGTTTCACAGGTAATCTGCTGAGCAGAAGAACAGGAAATCCAGGTTGCCAGGAAGCAATGGGATACTGGACAAAAGCAAGAAGGAAAAGCTCCACAAGAGTTAGTATCCCCAGTATACCACCGCTACCTCGAGATCTTTGAGCAGAAGGGGTCTGAGCAGATGCCGATTTGAAAGCCATGGGATCACACCATCAAGCTAAAAGACACATTTGTCCCCCAAAAAGGCTGCAACATCCCCCTTAGCCTGCAGGAGCAGAAGGAAGTAGACGACTTCATGGATGAACAACTGGTAAAGGAATATATCCGCTCCTTGAAGTCCAAGCAGACCTTGCCAGTCTTCTTTGTGCCAAAGAAAGATGGTCAAAAGCACATGGTACAGGACTACAGATATCTAAATGAACATACAGTGTGCAACAACTACCCACTCCTGCTCATTGCCCAGCTCATCGACAAACTCTGCACCACCCGCCTTTTCACAAAAATGGATCTCCAATGGGGATATAACAATGTCCATATAAAAGAAGGAGATGAATGGAAGGCCATGTTCACCTGCCACTGCAGGGCCTTTGAACCCCTAGTCATGTTCTTCGGCCTCTGCAACTCCCCAGCCACCTTTCAAACCATAATGAACGAGATCTTTGCTGATATGGCCAAAAACATTATGGTGTACATCAACAATCTCCTGATATTCAGCCCCACAGATGATCACAAGGCCCATGAGAAGATAGTCCTCAAGATTCTGCAAAGGCTGGAAGAAAACGACCTCTTTGTCAAGCTGGAGAAATGCACCTTCAGTGTACAGGAGTTAGAATTCCTAGGGATGATTGTCAGGATAAACAGGGTAAGCATGAACCCAAGCAAAGTCACCACCATAAAGGAATGGTCAGTGCCAACCACCATCCAAGGAGTCTGGGCCTTTCTAGGTATGGCCAACTTCTATTGGCACTTCATACAAGATTTCGTGCAGATAGCTAGGCCACTTCATGACCTAACCAAAAAGGATGAGCCTTTCTGTTGGATGGACAAATGCCAAGAGGCCTTCAACCGCCTCAAGGAGGCCTTCACCACCGCCCTGGTCCTAGCTTATCCAGATCATAACAAGAAGTACCGACTCGAGTGCAATGCCTCCTCTTATGCAACTGGAGGGGTGCTATTGATGGAAGAAGATGAGAAGTGGCATCCCATGGCCTATGCCTCACATGCAATGATGCCCAAAGAGCAGAACTACCCCATAGCTGACAAGAAGATATTGAGTGTGATTAGAGGATTAGAAGACTGGAGGCACTACCTGGAAGGGGCTGAGCAGCAGTTTGAGGTTTGAAATGATCATCAGAACCTAACTTGGTTCATGACCCAGCAGCACCTCAATCGGAGGCAAGCCCGCTGGGCCCAGTATCTCTTCTGTTTCAACTTCAAGTGATGTCATAAGCCTGGGTCCACCATGGGAAAAGCCAATGCACTGTCCCAGAGAGAGGATTTGGTAGTGGGAGATGCAGAAGACAACCATGATGTGGTGGTAATTCCCCCTGAGCAGATACAGGTCCGAGGAACCAAGGGCAAAGGGCTGAGAGAATTGGAGAGAAAAAAAGGGGATATGACTGAGGAAGCCACAGTACTTCATCATTCCGGAGATCGACTGACCAATTAGATATTGCATGAGACCATCAAGCTTCCCCACCCGGTGCAGAAGAGGCTGGAAAGCCAAGGGTATCATATCGAAGACAGATGTAGAATGAAGGAAGGAAGGGTGTATGTCCCCCCAGCCTGCCAACCAGAGGTACTCTGTCTCCATCATGATGTCCCAGTAATGAGACACCCTGGAGTCACGTGGACTATCAAGCTATTGCAGCAACACTACAACTGGGCCTCCCTGGCCATCGATGCTGCTGACTACATGAAAAGGTGCCTGAGGTGTGCCCAGGTGAAACCATCTAACAAACCACCTGCTGGCCCTCTTCAGCCCCTGCCAATACCCTCGGGCCTGTGGCAGGATATCTCCACAGACTTCATCACCAGTCTCCCCCTCTCCAACTTGTACACTGCCATACTCACTGTCATTGATCGCTTCTCAAAGGCGGTTGAGCTCATGTCCTGCAACTCCACATGTATGTCCCTTGATCTTGCCACCATCTACCTACATCATATTTGGAAGCATCATGGTCTCCCAAAGACCATTGTCTCTGATTGAGGCCCGCAGTTCGCATCATGCTGTTATGCCCTTGTGCACATCCTGCCACCATCTTTTTCCTTTTCGGTTCTTTCCCCTATCCTGGTACCAGTAACCCTCTCGGCCCGCTTCACTAACAGCATTCACACGCCACACGATGGCTGCGCCAAGCTGTGATTATCTTAGTAAGCATGCCCAGACCCTTGCACAGCCCCATGACATCATCATCACACCATATCATGTCAATATTGCGGCATATCGCATCATCAGCGCCTGGGCTGCGCAAGGTAGTGCAGTGACTCCTCATGACTTATCTTGGGCCAGTAGCATAAGCCCCGCACTCCCATGTCTACCCTGAAGTGCCTCGATGTAGTAATAGTGGATCAATACGTACAAACACCCTGTACTGTATATAAGATTGGCAATCCACCCCCAGAATCCTCATTCGAGTTATTCTGGGTTTTTGAAACAACTCAAGCCTGAGCTGTCAAGCCTAGGGCTAGTAGTGGCGGATGCCGATAGCGATGGTGAGAGTTGCAACGTGTCGTTCAAGGGGAGCTGTGCTGGTCACGAGTCTTACTGGTCGTACTATAAGAGCGGGGAAGGCAGTAGGCATCTGTTCAGTAGCCTAGTCGATAGCCTCCAAGACCCTAGTGGTGCAGCAGCATTGTGGGTCTAGGTCTAGTAGCTGTAGTAGCCACTACCCATCAATGATAAGCTGGGGTCTTGCGGGATAGTGGCTAGGGTTTATATACTTTTACAGGGTTTGTATCTATTTGTACACTATTACTACATGTGGTCCGTCGAGGGCCGGCTTTGTTACCATTTATGGTTTGCGGAGTCCACAGGTCTCTGTGGGTTAAGGGGATGTCTTGGTCTGTGCGAGCAGGGCTATGCTCGAGGCAGTGTGCGGCAGTGCATGGCAGTGCACGGCTATGCTGGGCTGTACGTTGTAAGGCGTAGGCGGTGTCTATGCACGGATATTGCTATAGGCCGAGGTACAAGGGCAATGCAATGGCGAAGGGTTGCATGACAATGATGCGATATGGCGTGACGTAGGACTGCAGGGCGTGACCGGGATGTGTGGAGTGCTGAAGACGGTGTCAGGGCTAAGGGTTGTAATGTGGTGACATACCGTGGGCGAGTCCGAAGGAACGCGAGCCTTTGGATGAGCCTATCCATGGGTACGAGCCATATGGTGGGGAGCCTGTGTGCGTGTCTGTGCTGGGCGACTATCAAGGAGTGTTTAACGACTGCAAGGGAGTCCAGGGTCTCTACGTCTCAGGGGGCGGCGCTGTCTATGAGTGCTGGTGTCTGCCATTCAGGGGCTGTGCCTTATCCGGGGCACGAGGACTGTGCCAAGTGGCTATGCGAAGGGTTCTAGATTGCATCACGTGTGGGTCATGTGACTGATGCGAGACTGTTCCGCAAGGCATCACTGATAGACCATGTATGCATCAGGTGACCGTGGGACTGTAGGTCACATGCAGGGAGCCGTAGTAAGGATGAAGGCGAATGGTGATGATGGGGCGAGGAGGGACGAGGAGCACTATATCATAGGGCATCGTAGGAGCACTGGGATGGTAGCGAGGGAGTGTGAACGAGTGAGCTAAGGGCCAGAAGGGAGGAAAAAGAGTATCATGGGCCCGTGCGTAGCATCGAGTACGGCGCGATCGTAACAGTTTTCCCCTTAGTCCTCAGTCGACGCCTGGGTTCCCATTAGCTCTAGTCCTTGTTCCTTCCTTGCTGTCCATTACAGCTCACTATCAGCCCTGCCTAAGGGTTGTATCACATGCCTCATGACCAACCTCTGTCACCAGCTCCAGATCTCCCAGCAGCTCTCCACTGCTTACCACCCCCAAACTGATGGACAGACCGAGCGCATGAATTGGGAGGTGGGTCAGTATCTCCGCACCTATTGTGCTGATCACCCTGACTCTTGGAGTGAATGGCTCCCACTTGCACAGTTCACCATCAACAACCATGTGTCCTCCACCTCCGGCAAGTCCCCTTTCCAGCTCACCTGCACCTATGCCCCAATCCTCAGAATTGAGCCTACTATCACCCATTCCCCCACAGCTGATAACCTCACTAACCAGTATGCCGACCATTTCGCTGAGGCCTGGGCTTACCTCCAGAACTCGCAAGATACAATGAAGCGAGCAACTGCCAGGAAACACTTTCTGACCCCCTTCTATGCAGTTGGGGATAAGGTATGGCTTTCCACTGAACACCTCTCTCTTCCAGGGTCCCTGAAGCTCACTGATCGCTGGATCAGCCCATTCCCTATTATTGGCCTTGTTGGCCCCAACGCCGTTCGCCTCAACCTGCCAGCCTCCTACTGTATCCACCCTGTCCTCAATGTCTCACGGGTTAAGCTGTTTTTGGCCCTGCTTTCTGGTCAGCACCCTCCTGTCCCCAAACCCTCTTCCCTGGTTGCTGACCCTGCTACCCTCAAATATGAGGTCAAGTACATTGTCGATTCTTGCCTGGCTGGCCACAGTCTCCAGTATCTAGTCCATTGAAAGGGGTATGATATCTTTGAACGGACTTGGGAACCTCACTCTAACCTCACTAACTCCCCCAATGCCCTTGCCACCTTCCACCATACCCACCCTTCTGCCCCTCGTCCAGTCTTTCACTCCGCCATTCATGCTCTTTTCTCTTCTGCCCATCTGGAATCTGGGCCTTAAGGAGGGGGATGTATTACGCTCATGGCTACGCTACATTCCATTCTTTCCTACATTGCCTTCTTTAGCCCTGTTTACCCATGCCACAGCACCACAACTCGGTACTGCCTGAGTCCCCTTCTCATACCAGCTAGCTCAAGTATCCACAGCATTCCGGGCACTGGACCATGGTAGAGTAAAGACCCGATTACCCAGATACTGATGCTGCCCATAGGACTTAGGCAATCTGCAGTCACAATGGCACCATCTTGTGCCACCTGTTCTCACCCCAATAGTGATAACCGCACCTCACACGCCATAGTATGCCATCTGTTCCCACTCCAATGGCACTAATCATGCAATTGTGCCATCACTCGCCTTCATTTTGCACTCCAGTAGCATTTAGCCCACAGCATTGCCTCCCTCGCATGGACCAGGCCAGTTTCTGTCTTGCATTTCCATACTTAGTATCTATGCCTGCCCTTACTTACTTTAGGCTCTGCTTGAACCCAATCTGTAGTAGTATATAAGACTGCCTGTATTATATTGGAGCTCCAATCAATTCTTCTTGGGTCTTCCCTCACAAGGCACCTGTGTACTAGGAGATTGATCCACCATTCCATTTTGCTTCTGTTTCACTACACTTGACTCCATGCCTCCTAGTGCCTAGCATCTGAGGTCATTTCAACAACAAAGAAGAACATCAGAAGATTGTCAAGGAAGTACTCTGGCAGCTCAAAGAAAATAACCTGTTCATCAAACAATTCAAATGCATGTTCTCAGTCACAAAAGTAGAGTTCCTTGGAATAATAGTAGGGGTAAATGGAGTAAGCATGGATGGTGCAAAAGTAAAAGTGATCATGAACTGGCCTTAGCTGAAGAATGTCTGAGGAGTCTGCTCCTTCCTTGGTATGGCTAATTTCTATCAAAGATTCATCCAGGACTTTGCCAAAGTGGCACAACCACTGCATGACCTCACCAGGAAAGACAAACCCTTCTATTGGACAGAAGCCTGTGAATCTGCATTCCAGGGGCTCAAAGAAGCATTCACAACTGCTCCAGTGCTTGCCTATCCAAATAACAACAAGTATTACCAGCTTGAAAGTGACACCTTATCCTTTGCCACTGATATAGTTCTCCTGGTTGAAAAAGAAGATAAATGGCACCCGGTTGCCTATTCCTTGCATGCCATGACACTGGAAGAGCACAACTACCCAATTGCAGATAAAAAGATGCTCAGCATCATCAGGATGCTTGAGACTTGGAGGCACTACTTGGAAGGAACCACCCATGAGTTTCAGATTTGGAATGATCATCAAAATCTGACTTGGTTCATGATCCAACAGAATCTCAACCACTGACAGGCCCACTGGGCCCAGTACTTGTCACAGTTCAACTTCAAATGGTTCCACAAGCCCAGTTCCACAATGGGCAAGGCAGATGCCCTCAGCCAAAGAGAAGACTTGGCAGTCAGTGACAAGGATGACAACCAGCAAGTGATGGTCATTTCCCCCAAGGCAATCAGAGTACAAGAGACAAAGAACACTTCAACACCAGTCATCTTGCACCATAGCAGCAATGCCCTAATGGATGCCATTTCCCATGAAACAATCAAGCTCCTGGCACCAGTCCAGGCCTGACTGGAGGTGTCAGGATACACCATCTCCAATGGATGTTGCATAAAACAGGGAAAAGTATTCATTCCACCAGCCTGTCAGCCCATGGTCTTGCAATTGCATTACAATGCACCCCTCACAAGCCACTCTGGGATAGAAAAGACATTGGAGAACCTCAAATGGAGCTACAACTGGCCCAGTATGGCCAAGGATACTCAAGAGTATGCCAAACACTGCACCCACTGTGCATAGGTCAAACCAGGAAACCAACCCCCTGCTGGGAAGCTTGTACTCCTGCCCATTCTCAAAGGGCCATGGCAGGATATCTCAGTAGATTTCATCACTGGACTTCCAGAGTCCAACTCCTATACAGCAATACTCACTGTAGTTGACTGCTTCTCAAAGGCTGTTGAGCTCATACCCTGTGACACCACCTGCACCTCCATCAACCTTGTAGGGATCTACCTTCACCATGTCTGGAAGCATCATGGACTTCCCTGTAGCATTGTCTTTGATCAAGGCCCCCAGTTTGCATCCAAGCTCATGACCAACCTCTGTCAGCAGCTTCACATCACACAATGTCTCTCCACAGCATACCATCCACAGACCAATGGGCAGACCAAACAGATGAACCAAGAAGTCAGACAGTACCTCTGACTATATTGTGCAGATCACCCTGATGAGTGGGCAGAATGGCTCCCCATGGCCCAGTTCACCATTAACCACCAAGTCTCCTACACAACCAGTAAATCCCCATTCAAGCTCACCCAGACCTACTCACTGGCCATTGACATTGAACCAACTGTCACTCCTTCACCAACCACTGATAATCTTGCCAACCAGTACACCATGCACCTTGCCAATGCCTGGGCTCACCTTCATTAGACACAACAATGCATGAAAAAGACCACTGATTCCCAGTGCTCCTTCTCCTGAAACAACTTGAGCCTGAGCTGTCAAGCCTAGGGCTAGTAGTGGCATATGCCATCAGTGAAAGGTAAGAGTTCTGGTCATCAAGGAGAGTCCTGCTGTCATGGGCCTTATTGGTTGGATGGTAAAGAGTGGGGAAGACAAAGGGCACATATATACTGCAGCCCATCATTGCCTTCAAGATCCTAGTTATGGCAGCATTGTGGGTGTAAGGCTTAAGTGCTAATGGCCACTATCCATCAATGATAGACTGAGGGCTTAAGAGGTAGCAGCAGGGGTTTATATACTATTACAGGGTTTGTATCTATTTGTACACTATTACTACATATGGTCCATTGAGGGCAGGTTCTGTTGCCATATATGGTGATGGGGAGTCTGTGGATCTCTGTAAAGTAAAGGGGATCTTGGTCTGTGCATATAGGGCTATGCTCTGGGGCAGTGCTTGGCAGTGTGAGGCTATGTGAGGCGATGCAGTGCAGTGCATGGTTATGGGCTCAAAGGGGCAAGACCATGCACCAGGGTCAAGGGTTGCAGAGCAGCTGCATGGCTATTGGATCCAGGGATCATGTGAGTCAAATGGAGTCAGTGCACAAGTATTGCTATAGGCCCAAGGGATGAGGGCAATGTGATGGCAAGTGATTGCATACAATGTCATGACTATGATGGAGCATGGAATCTGGAGCATAGTGGGGCATTCAGAGAACTGGGAGTGGTGTACATAATGGGGCTGGTGACTGTAGTATCCTCACTGGGGCTTGTGTCTGCTAGGAGCACTAGTCTATATTGTTGGTTAGTCATGCTGTGCATCCATGGCAGAGCTGGGGAGTGCGACTATGTATGCTGCATGAGTACAGCCTGTCCATGGGGTCTGTGCTCCATACTATGCAAGCCACAAGGTGATGTGGGATTTGTGCCTATGTGTGGTTATGCCGGGGCCTGAGAAAGGTTATGTGCAGGGTCATGTGACAAGAGTGGGGCAGTGCTGCAGGGTTCTGTTGTTAGAGCATTGTCAGGTGATTGTGGGACTGGGGTCACATGCAGGGAGCCAGGGCAAAGCAGACACAGGAGTAAAGCCTTATTGGGTGGCTGAGCCATAGCATAGTTAGTATGAGGGGCAAGCACTATTGAGGCATTGTCTGGTCATTATAGGGAATTACTGGAGTATGAGGAAGCTGCGAATGAGCGAGCACCAGGGCCATAGTGGAGGAAAAAGCATAGCAAGGGCCTGAGTGTGGCATTGAGTATGGCATGATTGTAACACCTCCCTGAACTACCAACCTGGTGACAAAGTCTGGCTCTCTTTCAAATACCTCTGCACTCCCCATCCAGCAAAGCTCCTTAACTGGTGGTTAGGGCCCTTCTCTGTCACTCAACAAGTCGGTCCCAACACCATCCAGCTCATCCTCCTGGCCTCCTTCTGAAACAACTCAAGCCTGAGCTGTCAAGCCTAGGGCTAGTAGTGGTGTATGCCACAAGGTAAGGGTGAGAGTTGCATGTTGTAGCCAAGGGGAACCTTGCTATCATAGGTTTTACTGGTTGTGATCAGAAGCAGGGGAGGCAATGGGCACTTATGCAGTAGCCCATTGATAGCCTCCAAGATCCTAGAGATGTAGCAGCATTAGTGTAGTAGGGCTTATGAGGGCCACTACCCACTAATAATAGACTAGGGGTCTAGGAGGTAGTAGCAGGGATTTATATACTGTTACATGATTTGTATCTATTTGTACACTATTATTATATATGGTCCATCAAGGGCTGGTTCTGTTATTGTATATGGGTCTGCAAAGTTTGTGGGTCTTTGTAGGTCAAAGAGTGCTTGGTCTGTGTGTGTAGGGCTATGCTTGGGGCAGTGTCAGGCAGTGCAGGGTGGTGTGCAGCTATGCAAGTGGGCAAATGGCTATTGGTTATGAGTCCATATGAGTCATGCCAGTGTTTATGCACAAGTATTGCTATAGGCCAAGGGCAGTGCAATAGCAAGCAATTTCATGACTATGGCACAAGATGGTGTGCTTATGGTGTGTTGTGGGACTGGTGAGCAGGACCAGGATATGCAGAGTGCTGAAGGTGGTGTCAGGACTAAGGGTTGCAATGCAGTAACACCTTGTGAGCACATCCATGGGTCAAGAGCCATTGGTGGAGGGAGTTGTTGCTAGTTGGGAGGTCCTGCATGCAGGTTTGTGTGCTGGGGGACTATTGGAGGAGTCCCAGGTCTGTGTGTCTTGTGTCTCAGGCATTGCTATGGCAGTGAGTGCTGGTGTCCTTTGCTAAAAGCCAGGTCTAGATCTTCAGGCACAAGGGCTGTGTGATGGTCTAGATCTTATCATGTGCTGGGTTATGTGACTGGTGTGAGGCTGTGCCACAAGGCATCACTAATAGATATTGTGTGGTCATGTGACTGTGTGACTGTAGATCATGTGCAGGGAGCTATAGTGGAGACTGGGGCTGGTGGCAACTATAGGGTGATGAGGGTTTGAGAAGCAGTTACTCGTAAGGCATCATGGAGTGATTGTAAGGGATTGCTGGAGTGTGAGGGAGTGTGGACAAACAAGCACAAGGGCCAAAGTTGAGGAAAAAGTATAGCAGGGTCTAAGTATAGCATCAAGTGCAGTGCGATCATAATACCTTTTATATTCACCCAGTTGTCAATATTTCCAGAGTTAAGCCATACCTTGCTCCTCTCCCCAGACAGCCCTCTCCTACCGTCCCCACTCTGGTTATCCTACCTTCTGACTCTGACAGTGGGTACAAGGTTGACTATATCATTGACTCTCACCCCTGCAGCTGCAGACTGCAATATCTTGTCCACTAGAAAGGTTACAACACTTCCAAACAGACCTGGAAGCCCCACTCCAACCTTGCTCATGCCCCCAATGCTATTGCCACCTTCCATTGTATCCATCCTACTGTCCCTCACTCCATCTCTTCCCTCAACCTCTGCTGTCTTTTCCCCTCAGCCCATCTGGAATCTGGGCCTTAAGGAGGGGGACATGTTACATTTCATGTTCCCACCACTACACTTCACTTCACTCCTTCCCTACATTCCCCTATTTAGTCATAGGTACCCACACCCATGTAGCCATGACTTGGTAACATCCACCCTTGCCACCCATGCCACAGCACATTGCTTACAGCATTAGGGCACCTGATCAAGGTAGCATAAAGCCCCTTTTACCTAAGCAGCTGACACAACAGCAACTGTGGATTGCACCATCACTCACCATACTCACACCACCTGTTCCCATGCCAATGGCACATCTCCTGCATATCATACAATTCTCCTATTTCTTTTTCCCTCCAATTGTGTAACTTCCACTATTGCACCATCACTTGCCATCCTCTCCCATGCCAATAGCCATATTCCCTCAGCATTGCCCCACTAGCATGGACCAGGCCAGTTTTTGTCTTGCATTTCCATACTTAGTAGTCTGGCCTGTCCTCACACACTTTAGTTGGAGTTCCAACCTAGGTAGCTAGTAGTATATAAATCCACATGTAAATTGTCAGAACTCCAATTGATTCTTCTTGGGTCTTCCCTCACAAGGCACCCAGTTATAAGGAGTTCAATCCACCTCTTACACTTTCATACACTTTCCACTTTGCAACCAAAGGTACTTAGTGCCCAAGGTTGTTTCACTCTGCTCCACCAACTTCATGGCATGGTATTCATCATCATCATCATTGCACTCCACCAGCTGTGCATCATCCCAGGTCACAATATCATTGAAGTTAGCCATGGTACAAATCAAAAGGCAAGCTGCATCCATGCTCTTTGCCACTTATGACTATCCTTGGAATTTCAAACTCCACATTGTCCTAAAGGTCTTTAGGGGTTTATGCCTAAGAGGGGGATACTGTCATATCCTGTACACCCAAGTGTGAACCCCAACACACAACTCCTGCACAGAGTTGTACTCTGCTATAGAATCCCATTTCAATTCTTTTTATATTCACTCTTGTACTTATATTAGTATTAGTCTCACTTCCTAGATTTCCCAATCTTACTAATACTCACAGCTCCAGCTTCACCTCATTCTCTTTGTTCCATTTTACTCATACCTTAGTAATCTACACAGCAAACCCCTTAGTCATTCCCCTCCACTCCATCATATATAAACCCTTAGTTAGTTTGCTGTAGACTTCAGTTCAAATATTAACTAGAACTCAACTCCTCTGACCTCTGCTTGAGCCTTAAAACAGTTCCCCTTTGTT